>CM062613.1:38714196-38781779 GCA_025617555.3 Puccinia polysora
AAGGTCTCCTGCCACTTCTTCCCATTACTTCTGCAGATCTTGACCATTGTGTCCTTGATTGGCTGATTTCCCCTTTATATTGCCCCTGCTCCCTCCCAATAATATTCTTTAACTTGCCCAAACTTTGCACCCCAAGATTCAACCAGCCTCTGAAGATCACCCCAAAACTCCGCTCTGCCATCCACTTTGATGAGCCGCAAACACCCAAAAAAAGCAAACCAATCATCCTCCGAAAACCACCCCACCTTCTCTGCAGACAGCTTAACCAACAGACGTGCCTCCACACGCCCTAACAAGTTGTCCCAAGCCACAAGCAGATATGGGAACTTTCCTGCCTTGATATGGACCACGTCCAGAGAGACCCTCCCAAAAAGAGTGTCCTCACCAGTCAGAATACCCACCTCCCCAGGTAATCTGGTACTCTGCCGCTGGCAAGCTTTGCAACTCCACACCCAGTCTTGCACCTTTTGCCCCAGACCAAGCCACCAGAACCTGGTATTAACCCTTCTCCACGTCTCCGCCTCTCCCCAATGGCCCAAGTCATTGTGAAGACTCCACATCAAATCCTCCTGATCCTCCGGCCTTGTGACCACAACCAAGGGTATTGGAAGTGCCCGCTTCCACAATTTCCCATCCTGGAAAAAGAAAAGAGGAACCTTCCACCAAACCCATCTAACCTCTGTTGCCAACAAAACTTCAGGGAAAAGAAGCATCCAAAGATACTTTTCCAAGGCATGAAACCTTTCACACTCTTTCAGAGGAATTTTCCCAACCTCCGCAGCCATTGCTGCCACTGGCAGAAGCTTTTTCTCCACGTCCAAATCCCCTTCTGCCATGCGCTGGACCTCTGGATACCAAGACAAAGCATCCGGCATTGTAAACGCCTTCCCCGGAATGTGCCTGACTGTGAAATTGAACTATTGTAAGTATGCGATCCACTGCATCATAGCAGCATTAGGCAAGGTTGGGGAATGAATCATCCTAGACAGCACTTCCGCATCCACCAGGAGTTCAAAAGACACCCCCCACAGAACATGCTGTAATCTCCGCACAATCCTTGTCATCCCACACAACTCCAACTTGGGCTGCGAGTACCAAGATTCCACCTCCAAAAAGGTTACCAACTCATAAAGTACTGGCCTGAATTTCCCTTCATCTTCTTGGGTCAGCGCACTGCCCGCAAAAAACTTGCTTGAGTCCACCGCTAGCAGGATCCCTCCTTTCTTGTAGTCAAGGTCCTTCAACAGTATTCAACACCTAAAAATCTCCTTCAACTCCAGGAATGGGCAATCACATTCCTCCTTCCACATCCACTTGGCTCCCTTCCTCATTAGTTTCCGCAAAGGGCTAGCAATCTCCGCAAAAGGCTCAATGAAGATCCATACCCATCCACAAAGACCTAAAAATTGGGAAACATGAGTAGCATTCTGCAGAGTAGGCCATTCCAAAACTTTTTTAACTTTGGACTTAGTGAGGCCTTAGTGAATTTCCTCCCTTTTTGCAGAAAACTTGTGGCCAAGGACTTCTAAGGCCAGAATGCACACCAAAAAATTTTTACTGTAAATGGTCAAACCCTCTTCCTCAATCCAGAACATGATTCTCTCCAAAATCTGCGCGTACTCCCAGAAAAACCGCCTGATTGCAGAATTTCCCCCAATACTTTCTTGGCCTCAATTCCTCTGTGGCCCCTTATTACCCCAGTCATCAATGAATATCCGCACTTTTTCTGGAACATCATCCTGCAGAATCCACATCATCTGCGCCTGGTAAATTTCTACCAATTATTTGCCCCTGTGGAGGCTGCGTTAACTGAAGTTGCCCCAACCGCATTTCAAAGCCATCATAGGACAGAAATCTTGATTTAGCTCCCCCTGATTGTACCCCCCATGATGTCTACTAAGCCATAGAAGACTCTTCTGGTCATATTCTCCACAAACTCCTCCACCTGCGGAGGCAACCCCACATCTCTGATTGTGACCAAGTTTAAAATCTGCAGGTTTTGGACAATCTGCAAACTCTTCCCATCCTGCTTTAGTACCACAAAAATGGGACTAGAATAATTAGAACAAGAAGGCTTGTACAGACCCACCCGCAAACACTCCCGCACTAACTCCATAAATTGATCCCTAACCGCTACCGGAATAGGAATGGGTTTGATCTTCCAACGGTTGTGGGGCACCGTAGGTATCTGGTAGAGGTCTGCAATCTCATTCCTGACTAACCCCGGCTCTTCTGGACTATAGGACAGCGCCCTCCTCCGCATGACAATCACCGCCTTGAGTAATTTTATTTCATCCTCTTGCAACCACCCTTCTGGCCCAAAGTTGAGTTCCTCAATCTGCTCCTCCATCAAGCCCGTTGTATCCTTCTACAGGATTGCAGGTTTCAAATGCGACTCATAAGGGTCCTGTGACCAACAGATAGCCCTCATTGGTTTATTGAGGTCCTGCGGCATTTTCTTGTTCTGCTATTGGACCTTCTTAGAAACCGGTTTGTATTTGCTACCAAAGACCTGCACCTCAAGCAACTTTGATCCCTTGGTTTTCTCCTCTATTTGTTATTGTCAACCTGCAACAAAATATGTGTTTCTCACAATTTTGGCACAAGGGTAGCTGCTTGTGCTGACACCCATCAGAGGAGAATACAAGGAAGGACTCAGGTTTGATCCTATCCCTGCTCCTATCATTGTGGCGCCAATCCACACCCTTATCCATACTGCCCAAAGCACGTTGGATTGCGCTATGGGGGTTCCTCCTCCCTGCTCCTTATCTATTGACCATCTGCACAAGGATAAAGCCTTCCTGGAACAGGCCACATGTCCAAAATATAAAAATCCTCCACAAAGTTGTTGTGGCTGCCTTCTCCAAGAGGGCAGCCTTTCCAATGTTCCCATCTGCCACTCTCAGGCCAACAGATGGTTGTTTTGTAGCATTTCCCCAAGGAATCTTCAACAGTAAGGAGTTCCTCCCTAGCATCCGGATGGAAGTCAAGAGATTCCCAGCAGGCAAAAAGGAACAGCCTGCCAAGTATGACCTCCCACCCACTTACTACCAAATACAATAGCGGAACCAATACCTTTTCCACTTCCAGAATTTCTTTCTCCACCACCCCTTTGACCATGCATTCAAAACCTCCTAAAGTCCGCAACCCAATGTTTGCCTTGTGTTGGACCAATCCCATGGCGGTTTCCATTGAACCGCTATTGACCATTGTCCAACACTTTTTTCCTCCAATCCAAATTTCCAGATATCCCAAAGGGCACATCATAGCACCACTAACTCCTAAAACATCCGGCCCCGCATTGAGAGAACCAACCTTTGCCTCTTCCATGGGTTTTGGGTTGTCCTCCTAATTCCCTGCAAAATGCTTGAAGACCGTGACCATCTCCTCTCCCATTAACAGTGAGATTGCCGCTAGTTCCTTCAAAGTTATGGAAACCGGGTGGTCTGTTCCAAAATTTCTCCTTGCTACTTCTCTGGACCTCCTGCAGGATCCCCCTGCTTTGACTACAGCTTCCTGTTCCGGTGCTTTTTTCAGGAGTAGGATCATCAAGGTCTATTCTCCTCTCATTGGAGCAAACAGCTCTAACCTCTGCTGAAACTTCCAGGGGTTCCCAAGTTAAGGGAAAAGCATAAACTGCTGAAGCTGTAGCTTCCTTCTTCTTTGCTGCTGCCGCTTGAGCCAGATCTTGTGGCAAAGGTTGATCCAGCATATCCGGTATAGTTTCTCCTGAAGGGTAAAAGCATTCCCTTCCATCCTCCTTAAGTATCTTGCCCTGTATTTCCATACTCAGATCTTTACACAACCTTTTAAGATGGCCTTCTTCCCAGAAGTAATAGAATTGGCAGAGGAAAGGCTTTCCTTTGTTCCTTGGCAGTGCCCTTGATGGTCCCTGAGTTGGTGCATTAGACATTATTTTTGGTGGTTCTGGGACTGTTGCTGCTGGCTTTGCTAGAGCTTTCTGCCAGAACAAATGCATTTTTTTCAACATCTCCATCATTTCAGAAGTTTCCTTTGGTGTTACCAGGCCTTTTACCCTTTTCTCCTGCATGTCCTTCTTCTCCAAACCCTTTGGGTTTTCTACATCAGTTCTGCTGATTCCAAATCCCCAACAACTGCCGCACAGATTTCCTTCATTTCCAGAAGTAGGGTTAACCCTCTGTCCCGCAACCTAAAAATTAATCCTCTGTTGTAAAGCTTTTTGTGAACCCTTTGGGGCAACTTGAAGCTAAGCCCACGCATAAAAGTCCTTTTGACAGAGCCAGTATGCTCCGCAAAAATTTTGTTGTGGACTAGGTACTTCAGAATGCAATCAAATGAAGAACAATACACACCAAAAAATGTCCCCAAAGAAACACCTCCTTCCTTCACCGTTTTGGTTGCAAGAGGCTCAAGATCCACTTCTTGGAACCTCTGCTCCCCTTACCCCCATTTTCCCACTATTTCCCCCTACAAACTTTCCCAATTGCATTCTCTGTAACTCTAAATATCCTCCACGTCCCGCAGATCCTCCTCATCCAGAATGAAGTTGACTATGTGTCTGACCCAGTTGATGTCATTTGCGCCTTTGTTGTTGGCTGTGTTCTCAAACCATTCCAGAAATTGGTGAACATCCTCCGGACAAAACCTAACTGCAGGGTAGTTCCTTGGCCTAATTTTTTCTCCGCTACCTTGTTGCTCCTCTGGCATCTCCGGTGCCGCATACTTTGATTTCCCCCCCATGGCCACTCTCAGCAGTGGCCCTGCTGGACTGGTGGTCTGACAAGGAGTGCTTTGATATGGTCATGCGCTACCGGTTGGCTGTTGGTGAGTTGGAAGTGAGTCAACCAAACTGGCCTCAAAATCTCCCATCATCCTGACGTAAAAGAAAGAATAAAAAAAAGTATATCTCCGCAGAAAGTACCAGGTATTATAACAGAGAAACGACTTTCACTGCCAGACCCCCAATTTGTGGAAAGGGATTGTTTGTTTGGTAAGTTCTCCAAAAAAATATAAAATTCTCCCCAAAAATCCTGCTCCAAGTTCCAGAAAGCTCACTAGCCCTTGAGTCACACTCCTGTACCTCCACGATTCCTAATCAAACTGCGCTTCCGCACCCAAGCTGGAAACCACTAAAGCTAACTTGCAATGAAATAATAGTAAATAAACAAGTTGGACTCCCCGGAAAGCTCCGCACTTGAACTATCTCCCTAAATACAAACTCCAAGAACTCTTGCTGTTTACTAAACTCCAAAGTAACAGAAGAAAATAATCAAGCTATAATTTGCCCAAAAATCTCCAATAATGATGATGTGATCTCCTATAATGGTAAACTCCAATGATGGTAAACTCCCCTGATGATAATAAACTCCTTGAGAAGGCTTGGATTGGACACCAAGACCAAACTGTAATTTCAATGAAGATAGGGTGAAATAAGGATGAGTTTGAACAAACAACATAGAATGAAAATGAGAAAGAGTGCAACCAACAAAGGACAAGCTGGCTGCGGAGCACAAGTCTTATATAGAGGGATTGAGAGAGGTGAGACTTGATGCAAGACAGCCAGGCAAGAGATAGCAGGACCAGCTCCAGGTGGATAGGTTAAGGAAGGAACTGAGAAGATGAAAGTAAGTTTCTGCACTGATTGACAAGTTGTCAGATGGATGTCTCACAGTGATTCAAAGGGCTGCTTGTCTTGCAAGATTGAAGAGTTGAATAAGGACAAGCTTGAGGATTTAATATTCCAAAAGCTTGATCTTGAGGGATTGATTGGTTTGATAGATTAATCGCAATTGATTGATAGGATGGGGCAATTGATCTTGATTGGTGGAATTGATTGGACGGTGAACATTCACTGAGGTTTCATTTTCTTGTTGGAGATCTCTAGAGGTCTTGTTGGTGTATGCTTGGAGGCCGCCAGGATTTCTGGTGCGCGGGCATTGTGCGTGGAGTTGAAGGTAGGTGTGAAGCGCAATGAGACGGAGGGCGCTTTTACAAGTAACGTGGATGGAAAAGATAAAGGACAGAAAAGCAACACAGACATGAAGAACACAGAAACATAAGAACACAAAAACATGAATGGAGTTTGAATGAATGATTAAAGGAAGTGAGAGATTGGTGAGGTCAGAACATCAAATTTAGAACATCAACACTCCCCCTCAATTTGGAGATCAGTGGAAGAGAGAGCTGAAGGTGTTCACAAGCCTTGTGACTGAAGTTTTATTGGAAGCTTTCATCAATGCATCAGCGGTCATCAACTGCAACCGGATCAACTTGACTTCAATGAGGCTGAGTTTGAAATCGTCACAAAGGCTTTTGGCCTTGATGTCAATGTGTTTTGCTTTGGAGTTGGAGCCAAATTCTTAATTTTATCATTGAGGCCTTTATTGTCAATTAGGTGAATGTTAAAATACGTACGCACTTACGCGGGTGCTACGTATAAGTGTAATCCAAATGGGATGCACAAATGGGCCTCTGAGGCCCATTGGACACACACACGGACCATACGGGCCCATGTGGATGCAACAGAGTTGGGGAAACTGGCCTCAAAACGCGTGAAATAGACCCATTGGTACACGGGCCCTAACGGGCCCGATGGGGTATATGGGCAAATACGGCCAGATGGGCTTGTATGGGCATAATTGGGCCCAAGGTTTATTTTGGACATACTTGGCCAGACGGGCTGGCCCGCAAAAGTAGTCTTTTCTCACAATTTGGGCTTGGGGCGGCCCATTAGGGTTGCCCCCCGTGTCGCGGCCCGCTCGGGGCCGCTGCTCGCGTCGCGGCCCATTTGGGGCCGCCTGTGTTCCTCGGCACGGCCCACGCGGGGCCCGACGGCCCGCGCGGGGCTGTTGCGCGGTGCGATGCCGCGCGGGCCCGGCTGGTCGCGACCGGGGACCAGCGCCGCGGAGCCGGGGCTCGCGGCCCCGGCTTGCTCCCCCTCCCCTCGCTTGCCGTCGCGAGGGGGAGGGGGCAGGCTGGCTGGGTTGAACCAGCCAGCGACCGGCCGCAACGAGGCGGTCGGTCGGGGCAGGGGGGACCTGACCACCCCCTTGCCCAAGGAGGTGGCGGCGCCGGCCGCAAGAGTAGCGACCGGCAGGTGGGGGGGATTTCATCACCCCCCCACCATTGATTGGTCAATGCGACCAAACCAGATAGGGGCGCTCTCCCCCCCCCTTTACCGAGGGGGAGGAGCGATGGGCCTGGGGGGGCCTGATCACCTCCCAGGCCAATTTACAAGACGACGCCCTGGGGGTATCGACCCCCAGGGCCCCTGGTGAGTGGATTTGACCGCCCCCACCAGGGATTTGTAAGAGATAGAGGGGGGGACAGCATGTCCGCTGGTCACACCCCCCCATGTGAGGTTGAAACCGGACCCAGGTGAGCCCTGGGTCCCACCTGGCCCATTTCAGGGGCCAGGGGCTGGATGCATGAGGCAACCAGCCCGTAACAGGGGTAATGATGCCATCAGGGCCAGTTGTAATAGACAACCAACTAAGGGACTGAACAGCAATTGGCTGGTTCAGCCCCGTAACGGTGGAAACACAAGAATGGACCGGAATAGTCTGGTTGTAAGGGTTCAGGGACTAATGCCATGTGGGCTGATGCAGTCCAAACCAAGTAACAAGGCCTGTAGAGCCTGTAGAGCTCTTTTGGGGCGGAAAATTTGCCCTTTGGCTTGTTGTATCATGGGCTCACAAGAGGCCAATCTTTTGTACTTAAGGAGCTCTTCTCCCTGCTGTTTTCCATCATTCATTCATCATCCAATCGAATTCATCCAACATATTGCCCCATTGTGAGAGCCCCATTAGCCATTATTGACACACAGTGTCCAGCATTTCTTTTGCTTTAAATACTGCTCATTTGCCTAAGCTAATTGCTGGCCATAATTATAACAGTGAAGTGGGCATTTGAAGGGAGGTCAATAAATGTCTTTTATGAGTTGCTGGAGCCAGCGCGCTTCAAGGTGACAGCATGACATGGCAACACATTTGGATTTGGTGGAGGAGTGTGTAATGGATTGCTGGAGTCTGCTGGTCCAATAGAGGGGTCTCCCTTTGAATGAGCAGATGAAACCACTCTGAGAGACCCTGGAGATTGGATTTTCCGCCCATGTAGCATTGCTGAAGCACACCAGTTGATCTGAGATTGAGCGTGGTCCAAGCATCAGTTTCATGTCTTTTGTGCTTTCTAGGTATTTCCAGACGCGCATGACTTCTTTCCAATGATTGATCCCCGGCTCTTCACAGTTTCTTTCTAAGCTTGAGACCACAAAGCTGATGTCAGGTCTTGCTAGACCGGCTATGAAGTTTAAGCGACAAATGGGGGAGCAATAGTTGACGCCTAGAGCAAGAAATTGCTTGCAATCTTCTGTTGAGGCTGTCCCAAGGTGGAGGCCAGGAGTGAGCGGGGTTGATACAGGCCAACTGTTTTCAAGTTTAAGTTCTTGGATTCCTTTTTTGATGTGGAGCGGTAATGAAAGGTGAACTAGACCATCTTTTCTCTCAATCTTCATCCCAAGGAGCATGTTTGGGCAGTGTGCTGAGGAGTGTTTGAACTTTGAAAGAAACTTCTCTTTGAATTGGTTCACGTCCCCGGCAACAACAAGATTGTCAACATGGAAGAAGATTACCGTGACCCCGTTGTCCCCAATGTACAAACATGGATCACATGACGATTCTTGGAAACCCTGGGCTTTGATCCACTTGCTCAGCATCTGGTACCAGTTCCTTGGTGCTTTCTTCAGTCCATACAGAGATTTTTTGAGTCTCAAGAATTTGGAGGACCTACCACAGCCAACAGGAGTCTTGATGAAGACCTGCTCATCCAGCACAGAGTGCAGAAAAGCCCCTTTACATTCAGTTGGAGCATATCTAGATTCTTTTCAGCAACGTATGTCAGGATGGCCCTTAGAGACACTACTTTGCCAGTGGGCACATAGGTTTCTAGGTAGTCTAGCCCATACTGCTGATTGAACCCTTGCACGCATAGCCTGGTCTTGAAGATTGGAGCCTCGCCATGAGATTTGTGTTTGATCTTGAAGACCGGGACAGTGTTGAGAGGATTGGTGACAACTTGTTCATCAACCTCTTCCCAGACCTCCTGATCTTCAATATTCTTGAATTCCTTCAGGGCTGATTCTCTCCAATGGGGAATTGTCATAGCCTTGGCCAATGAAGTTGGGAGTGTTTTGGATACAAACCCGTAAAAATCTGGTTTTGACAACTCATCTTGATTCCTTAGTCTTGGCCTGAGGGATTCTTTGACAGCTGAGTTGGAGTCCAAGAGTTTCTCAAGGCCCCCGCCGTTGGATTCTTCCTTGACAGCAAGCGGGTCGGATGGTGAAATCTGGTTTATTGATGTTTGATCAAGAGTGGTTTAGCTTAAAGGTTGATCAAGAGTGGTCAAGCCCAAAGGTTGATTGGCATTTGGAAGGATGATCTGCTGATCATTCAACTCGTCATCTACACAGAGGATTGGTTTTGGAGCTTGACTGTTGAATTTGACGTGCTTCAAGTCAATTATTTTTCCAGACAACGTAAGAATGTTTTAGGAAAGTAAGGATGGATTGAAACCCAGTAGTACTCCTGGAGCTCCTTTTTTGCTGAGTTTGGAATTGATATCCGTGTTGTTGAGGCTGTAGGTTAGGCTGTGGCCAATTGGTTTGATATAATCCTCCAGCAGTTGAATTTGATGCATATTCTTCCACGGAGAGTCCTCACCTTTCTGCTTGGGAATTTGATTCAGCATCAGGCAGCAACTTTTCACCACCTCATTCCAACAAGATTTGGGAATTTTTGAGTCAGAAAAGGTTGCTTGAACAGCTTCAATCACTGTTCAATTAGCTATTTCTGCCCGGCCGTTGTGTTGTGAGTGATAAGGTTTGCTAGTGACCTGGTTGATGTGATGGGTGCAATAATAGTTTTGGAGTTTCTGATTGAAAAATTCTCCCCCACCGTCTGAACAAACCTCTTTAGGGTACAGACCAGATTTCCGGTGTTGGTTTTTGATGAAAAAAATGAGAATGTCAGCGGTGTCTCCCTTGGTCTTGAGCGGAAATCCTTCCACATATCCAGAGTAGGAGTTGAATAGAGTGAGTACATATTGGAAACCTCCTTTCAATGTTGGGTTGATGGGTCCAATAAGGTCTAGGTGGATCTTTTCAAAGCAGCTTCCCGTGGGTTCTTGTTGATGGTTGAAGGGTGCTCAAGTTATCTTGGCCTTGTCACAACTTAGGCATTTGAAGGAGTCCCTCTGCGGTTTGGTGAAGCTGACATTGAGGAACTTCTCCATTCTTGACAGACTGGCATGCCCCAACAATTGGTGAATGGATGTTAGTTCATTATTTGAGTAAAATGAGCTCTTCTGGTTCCCAGCAGCCATTTTGATGACAAATAAGTTGTGGTGATGGATCTGGAGAGTAACAACGCTCCGTTTTTGGTAAGTTGGAATGCGTTGGGGTTTTTGCTTCTATCAACTTGGAAGTTGGTCCCTTGACTCATGAGCGCCCCTAGAAAAATGAGGTTTACGGTGGACTCTGGTACCCAGGCTACATTGGATAAGAGTAAGTTAGCATCTTTTGTGGCCAGAGCCGCCTTGCCATTCCCTTTGATTGCAATGACAGCGTCCTTCTTCCTGGTGTGGATTTTATCCATCCCTTTGCTTTTCTCAAAGGTGGTAAAGGAGTCCAGATTGGTGATCATGTGGACCAAGCACCCTGAGTCAAGGATGAAGCGTTGTTGGTTCATTGGTTCTGTCAGTGTAGTTGAGTTCAGTCCGCAAAAGAAACTGTAGAAGTGCGCTTCATCCTTATCTTTTGGGTTTGCCTTTTTGCGGTCCCCAATTCTGAGCATTGGCGGGCTTGAGTTCAGGCAATTTGAACCAACACAAGCTGGCCAAATGAGAAGTGACCGCAGGATTATGCTTGCCATTTTTGCATTGTGGTCCCCTGTATAGGGTGACATTCATGGGCTTGGTGCGCTCTCCCTTGGCAATTGACTTGTTTTTGTTTTGAACCAAGTGATTGAGCACCCCGTCAATTTTCATGTTGGTGGTTGAGTGCATGATTTGCAATTTCATGTGTTGCATTGATGAGGGGAACTTGAAAAGGACAAGGTAAGCAATTATTTCCGAGGGAATTTCAATGCCAACTTTGGTCATCTTCTTAAGATAGACCTTTACCGTGGTCACAAATGCTTTGATATTGCTTTCCATGAATAGATGTAGGAAGCCATTGAAGACCCAAGCTCTTTTATCAGAATGAGATGACGGGAAGTGTTCTTGAGTTGAGATCCATATCAGTTTTGCGTTATCCTTGTTGTTGTCATCAATGATGTTGTTGTAGGAATTAGCATTGAGCTTAGCAAGGATGTGTGCTACAAATTCTTGATTTGTTTCCTCATCCAGAAAGGTCAAATCATCCGCATTCATGATATCAAATATCCCGCATAGTTTGAAGAGTTTCTCAAATTTCTTCTCCACATACTGTAATTATCCGCTGTTAGGAGAGGTGTGGATTCAATGAGTGATTTGATTGCTAGGGATTTGTAGTTGGTGGAGTCCCCCCCTGGTCCTGAGTAGATGAGGCTCCTGGTCAATCCATTGTTCAATTGGCGCAGGCTTTTAACCGTGAGAAAGCTTGGATTGGACACCAAGACCAAACTGTAATTTCAATGAGGATAGGGTGAAATAAGGATGAGTTTGAACAAACAACATGGAATGAAAATGAGAAAGAGTGCAACCAACAAAGGACAACCTGGCTGGGGAGCACAAGTCTTATATAGAGGGATTGAGAGAGGTGAGACTTGATGCAAGACAGCCAGGCAAGAGATAGCAGGACCAGCTCCAGGTGGATAGGTTAAGGAAGGAACTGAGAAGATGAAAGTAAGTTCCTGCACTGATAGACAAGTTGTCAGATGGATGTCTCACAGTGATTTGAACGGCTGCTTGTCTTGCAAGAGTGACAAGTTGAATAAGGACAAGCTTGAGGATTGAATAGTCCAAAAGCTTGATCTTGAGGGATTGATTGGTTTGATAGATTAATCGCAATTGATTGATAGGATGGGGCAATTGATCTTGATTGGTGGAATTGATTGGATGGTTAACATTCAATGAGGTTTCTTTTTCTTATTGGAGATCTCTAGCGGTCTTGTTGGTGTATGCTTGGAGGCCGCAATGATTGCTGGTGCTTGTTAGAATCTGAATCTCATCCTTCACTGGTTTTGTCCTGTCTCATTTCACAGATGCTCTTCCATTGTCTTTCCAGCCTTGTCATGATCTTGAAATAATCTGTTGTTTTGTGCACTCTGTCGGTGCGTCTTTCATTTGTTTAATTGTCACATTCCTTTTATTCATTTCCTTCTTGTTTTCCGCACTCACGTCTTATGAAGTTTTTCCACACTCACGTCTCACTATTTCACACGCGGTTGTACTCATCGGGTGAGAACTTTCTCAACCCTTTCACCTGCCACATGTCACTTGCGCGTTCTTCAATCTTCAAACCATGGGACGATTTCTTGAACTCATCAACATCCCACCAATCTCGATGAACTTATAAACTCATCCACTTCTCACCAAATCTTGACAAACATCAGGCGACAAAACATTCCAATCAATTCTCCGGATCAGACTCATCATCATTCTCAATCCTCATTTCCGTCCGTCTGTTCTTCACAACCCTATACGATCAATCCAAGCACCGCAAAGCAGCCAGTCTGACTTCATTAAGGACGAGTTCATCAACTCATCAATCAATTGGAGCTCATCTCTTTTCTGTTTAGATCACTCAAGGCGCTCTGTTGGAACATTCCTCAATTTCCATTCTGGCTTGCTTCAATCTACTCTGGCTCTTCTCTCCTCCTGTTATCCACTACTTGAGTCTCGCCAGTTTAGAACTCCTGTTTGTTGTTCTCTGTTTCTTTATTCTTTTGTCATCTCTCAGAGAAGTCTGACACTCATGATCGTGCTTGTTTGAAATTGAATCAGTCTGGTCTTGGTTACCAACCAAAATTCTCTCACGGTTAAAAGCCTCCGCCATGAATGAACCGGGGTCATCGACGCCAGGACCAGGGGGGGACCAATCCACGAACTACAGATCTTTGGCCATTAAATTGTTAATCGAATCAACGCCTCTACTCACCGCCGACAATTACAGCATGTGGAGGAAGAAATTCAAGAATTTATTCAAATTGCGCGGTGTGTTTGTTACCATGAACAATCCTGACGAGACGATACGCCTAGATGAAGAAATCAACCAAGAATTTGTGGCTCACTTAATAGCCAAGCTGGACTCCAATACTTACAACAATGTCATTGACGATTCCAACAAAGATGATGCTAAACTTATCTGGATCTCTACTCAACATCACTTCGCTTCTTCTCAATCCGCAAATAGGGCCAGGGTATTCAACGGGTTCTTACACCTTACCATGGAAGCCAATATAGACTCATTCGTAACCTCCGTGAAGGTCTATCTCAAGAAGATGACTGAAGTAGGTATCAAACTCCCTTCCGATATCATTGCCTACCTTGTTCTATTCAAGTTTCCTCCTGCGATGCAAAATATGAAGTCTCAAATCATGCACGCAACCACCAAAATGAAGATTGATCTTGTGCTCAATCATCTCATTCAACACAAGAATGAGGTGATCGCCCAAGAAGATTGCCCCAAACCGGTTAACGTGGCCTTATATCGAGGACCTAGATGCGAAAACGGCAAGCATAACCTGGCCGTTACCTCTCACCCAGCCAGCTCTTGCTGGTTTGAGTTTCCTGAACTTAAGCCATCGAACCACCACAACCAAGGAAAGAAATCAAAGCAAAAACAACCTGACGAAGCTCACTTCTATTTGTTCTTTTGTGGGATGAACACCACCACAAAACCTCTCACTGATCGATTTATTCTTGACTCGGGGTGTTCTGTTCATATGATCACCAACAGAGATTTATTCAACAAAATCCGACTTGGAGATCAACTTGGCAAAATTCAGACTGGAAAGAGGGACGCTGCCATAAGCATACAAGGGACTGGCGAAGCTTCGATCGCCACCAAAGACTCATTTATTACATTATCAGGTGCCGCATGGGTTCCCAAATCAACCGTCAACCTCATTTCCCTAGGAGCTCTCATGATCAAAGGCGCCTTACTCGAAATCAATCCCTCAGTTTCTGCGAGCACCTTCAAGTTGCACAAAGAAGGACGGATCCTCCTATCAGGAACTGTCACGAACAACCTCTTTGCCATAGATATGTTGTCTCAAAATCAGACTAGTTACTACTCCTCTAGCGAACTCATGAAGATTCATCGTTCACTGGGGCACGCTAGTCTCGGAAGGATGGAGAAATTCCTAAAATACTCCATTCCGACCTCTAACAAAGGAGAATTTGAATGTCTTAGCTGCAATAAATCAAAGATCACTCAAAAACCGTTTTCTCATCATCAGTCTACTGCCTCAAGATGTTTTGAGAAGATTCACTTGGATCTGATGGGGCCGATTAATCCAACGTCAAAAGGTGGTTTCAAGTTTATCCTGAACTTAATTGATTCTTACTCAGGATATCTTGCTAGCTTTCCTCTTAGAATGAAGAGCGATTCGGCTGAAACCATAATTTTTATCCTCAAGAATCAGCATCGAAAGACAAATCGCTATCCAAAGGAAGTTTGTTCTGACGGGGGAGGCGAATTTGTCAACTCAAAACTTCAAACCTACTACCAAGCACGCCAGATAAATCAAATCGTCAGCAAGCCGTACCACTCTCAGCATAACGGCAGGGTCAAGAGAGCTAATAAAACAATTATTGAGGCAGCGAGGGCCACCATTTCTGACTCCGGACTGCCAAAATTGTGTTGGCACGAGGTAGTTAAAGGTTGCTGTCTTATGTTGAATCAAATAACCAAGGAAAAAGGGGAAGACTCACCGTGGGTAAAGATGCACCAGAAGGAACTAACCAACAACTAAATCAAACCCATTGGCTCTTCTCTCACTTACAAGCTCAACCAAACCAAAATATGATCCAAATTAGATGAGAAAGGAGCTCCGGGAATTCTAATTGGCTTCAATCCTCAACTTCTCTCTTACAAGATAATTAATTCTTCTGGAAGAATAATTGATACAAAGCATGTCATCTTTGATGATCAAAAACCAATCAAAATTTCCGACAAACATGAGCCTACTGCAACATCTGAATCTTCCGCGAATTCCTCATCCTCAAACTCGATCCCATTGTCGGAGTCCCCAGAGGTCCTCGAAATCAAAGAGGAGTCACCGAGTGAAACCTCCGAAATTGAGAGTGACAGTAATTCTGTGAAAAAATCATTGGTCGAACGCAAACTTTGACCCACACTCCAAAATCAAGATAGTCTAGTCAAACTGGATTGATACGGGTTTTTCTGCGACAAGATTCCCACCAGTCTAAAAGAAGCTATGCAAACTCCTTGCTGGCGAGAATCCGCTGAAAAAGAATTCTCCACGATTGAAGACCAAGGGGTGTGGGAAGACGCCGAAGAGGATGAAGTCACCAACCCGCTCAACACGGTTCCAGTATTCAAGATCAAGCTCAATTCCCATGGCGAACCTGAAACGTACAAAACAAGAATATGCGTTCAGGGATTCAGTCAAAAGTACGGCCTTGACTATCTTGACACTTATGCTCCCACCGGCAAAGTAGCATCTCTACAAGCTGTTCTGACTTACGCGGCCAACAGGGGCCTCAAACTTCTTCAACTCGATGTTAAGGGTGCTTTCCTACACTCCAAACTCAACGAAAAAGTGTTCATCAAAACCCCGTACGGCTGCAATCGCAAATCCAAGTACCTACAACTCAAGAAGTCCCTTTATGGACTCCAACAAGCGCCTCAAAACTGGTACCAAATGTTGAGTGACTGGATCCGATCTCAAGGATTCACCAAATCCGATTGTTACCCATGCTTATACATTGGAAACAATGGGTACTCAGAAGTTTTCTTTCACGTGGATGACCTGCTGGTCGCAGGAAATGTTGATTGCTTCAAGGAGGCCTTCCTCACCAAATTCAAGAATTCCTCATCTCACGAACCCAACACGCTCCTCGGCATGAAGGTTGTTTGAAAAGACGGGCTGATCCAATTGTCATTACCCCTTCACATTGAAAAAGGTTTGCACAAAATGGATATGATCAACTGCCGTCCCATGTCTACTCCGCTCACTCCTGGCCTACATCTGTCTCCAGCGGATGATGCCAATCACCAAAAATTTCTCAAGCTGAACATCAGCTATCAATCTCCAATTGGCCGTCTCAATTTGATTGCTGGCCTTGCTCGACCTGATATCAGTTTTGCGGTATCCAGCCTAGCAAGACACTGCGAAAAGCCCGGTCTAAGTCATTGGAACGAGGTTTGTCATGTATGGAAGTATCTTGCCATACCAAGGACTTGAGTCTCATGCTTGGACACCGTTCAATCTCAGACCGACTATTCTGCTTCAGCGACGCGACCTGGGGCAACGATCCTGTGTCTGGAATATCTCAAAGTGGCTTCATTTGTTTTTTCAAGGGCAGCCCCTTATATTGGACCAGCCAAAGACAACAGAATATCACCCACTCTTTGACTGAGTCCGAATGCAAAGCTCTATCCAGCTGTCACCTAGAAGCCCAATGGTTGCAACAACTGATTCATGAAGTATACCAAGCCAAATTTAAATGTCCTCTCCACCTTATCAATAACAAAGGTTTGGACAATAAGATCAAAAAGTTTGGTTCAATATCCAAGGCCAAGCACATTGACCTCAAAACAAAAAGTCTTCAAAGCGATTTCAACAACGGCCTTATCAAACTCAAGCTGATACCTTCTCTCTCAATGACAGCCAACGCTCTGACAAAAGCTGCTAACAAAACTTCAACAAACCGGCTTGTAAATTCTTTCAGTTCTCTATTCCACTGATTGATGAGTTGAGAGGGGCTGTTAGAATCTGAATCTCATCCTTCACTGGTTTTGTCCTGTCTCATTTCACAGATGCTCTTCCATTGTCTTTCCAGCCTTGTCATGATCTTGAAATCATCTGTTGTTGTGTGCACTCTGTTGGTGCGTCTTTCATTTGTTTAATTGTCACATTCCTTTTATTCATTTCCTTCTTGTTTTCTGCACTCACGTCTTATGACGTTTTTCCACACTCACGTCTCACTATGTCACACGCGGTTGCACTCATCGGGTGAGAACTTTCTCAACCCTTTCACCTGCCACATGTCACTCGCGCATTTATCAATCTTCAAACCGTGGGACAATTTCTTGAACTCATCAACATCCCACCAATCTCGATGAACTTATAAACTCATCCACTTCTCACCAAATCTTGACAAACATCAGGCGACAAAACATTCCAATCAATTCTCGGGATCAGACTCATCATCATTCTTGATCCTCATTTCCGTCTGTCTGTTCTTCACAACCCTATACAATCAATCCAAGCACTGCAAAGCAGCCAGTCTGACTTCAGTAAGGACGAGTTCATCAACTCATCAATCAATTGGAGCTCATCTCTTTTCTGTTTAGATCACTCAAGGCGCTCTGTTGGAACATTCCTCAATTTCCATTCTGGCTTGCTTCAATCTACTCTGGCTCTTCTCTCCTCCTGTTATCCACTACTCGAGTCTTGCCATTTTAGAACTCCTGTTTGTTGTTCTCTGTTTCTTTATTCTTTTTTCATCTCTCAGAGAAGTCTGACACTCATGATTGTGCTTGTTTGAAATTGAATCAGTCTGGTCTTGGTTACCAACCAAAATTCTCTCAGTGCTTGGGCATTAAGCGCGGAGTTGAAGGTAGGTTTGAAGCGCAATGAGACGGAGGGAACTTTTACAAGTAACGTGGATGGAAAAGATAAAGGACAGGAAAAGGAAAATGGACATGAAGAGCACAGAAACATAAGAACACAAAAACATGAATGGAGTTTGAATGAATGATTGAAGGAAGTAAGAGATTGGTGAGGTCAGAACATCAAAGTTAGAACATCAACACTCCTTGCCTCCCCCCCATACAACAAAAGATAATCTTCCTCCTATATACAAAAAATAGAACATAAACACTCCTTGCCTCCCCCCCATACAACAAAAGATAAGATTCCTCCTATATACAAAAAATAACAAAGGAATTTAAACTGCTAAAGAAAGACTCCTTTTTCCACCACCTCTGTGCAATCCACGCTGATCCTCCTCACTAATAGTCCAATCCTTACCCAATCCGATGATCTGCAGTAGATTTGATGATCCTGTTGCCAATTCCCCCTAACAGTTGAGTTTCGCCAATGCATATCTAACAACAGATCCTTGTCAATCTTCCCTAGGGGATCACTCCCAATCCCGCATGTGGCATAACTACTGATCCCCAACAACCCGCATGCCGCCTCCTCAACTTTAGCATTCATTGCCCCAGAGCGCTCCCCAATCTCAGTGAATATCCCATAATTGGCCTTATCCATACTACTTAGCTTTGATCACTTGCTCCTGCATTAGTAAACCCACCCCTGCAGAGGGAAAGTTATGTTTGACCACGGAACGTCTGCAAAATGCAAAACCTCCGGCCCATTCTTGTCATTGTGCCTGCAAAAAGCATGCGCCACACCAATGCCAAGCCCTCAGCTAATGTAATCTGGAATAGAAAGTCCTTCAACATGCTTCTCTGTGCCTATTTTACTGTGGACTTCCACCCAAAACTGAGGCGCTCCAAGTCAAATTTCCAGTGGTGAGCCTACTTGCCTCTGTGTCTATAAATAACCACCACAATGGTCATAACCCATTTTCAGTGAACAAAAAAAAAGAAAAGAAAAGAAAAAGAAAAGACAAGAAATCAAAAATAAAATAAAATAAAATAAACAGAAATCAACAGAAATAAATAGAAAATTAAACAAAAAAATAAAATAAAACAAAACAAAAACACCAATAAAAGTAAAAAAATGAAAAAAATGAAAAAAAATGAAAAGGAAATTATAGAAATTTCACTACTCCAGGGCAATGAATGCGCAGCCCAATTAAATAAACAATGAAAAATTCTATGGACCAGCCCCAAAGTAAAAACACCAAAAATGAAATAAACAATGAAAGTCTATGGACCAGCTCAAAAGTAAAAGTGCCAAAAAATACAAGGTCAACTTGTACAAAGCTGATCCAAAGAGGTGGAATTGTATCAAGCCCACCTAAATTGACTAGCCCTAAATTAAAAACACCTAAAAAGGCTTCTATTAAGTCCAACTTAACGGAAGTCTCTAAAGTAAAAACACACAAAAAAATCAAGTTAAACATGTGACTTGTATCAAGCCTACCTCAATAGACTAGCCCCAAAGTAAAAAGACCAAGAAATACTTCTATCAAGTCCAACTTAACCAACAGGCCCTAAATTAAAAACACCAAAAAAATCAAGTTCAACTTGTTTTAAGCTGATCCCATGACAAGAAGTAACAATAATCCTTATGATGGCATCAGCCCAACACAAGGTGAACTGACTTACCAATGTAATATCATTCAAAAAACTCAAAGTGATGATGTTAACTCAAAACACTCAACATAATGAGGCTCAAAATGTGACAAACCTTTATAGTAATAGGATTAAAAGATCAGCATCAGAAAAAAACCCAAGTGATAAAATAAATATAATGTTTATAACTTAAAATACAATGTTAGTTGATCCTTGGGAGAATCAAACTAAACAGAAGCTATTTCAGAATTCAAGGAAACAGGTTTTGACAAAATGGGTGGGATTGGAATCATATATCCCTGAAGTACAAGATGAAACCAGTAATTATTGTTAACAAAGCCAATGAAGATGGCATCTTATTTTTCATTTATACCCATTTTCATACAAGTATAAGTAGCAGATGATTCCAATGAAATGTAACATATTGGTCTTCCATAAGTGTCTGCTATGATTTGGAATATGCCTTACTTTGCAAGCCATTTTTAAGAGGGAATATCTTCATTGATGTCATTAAAAAAAGTCTTTGATATTTCTTTTCAATGTTTTTAATTCCACAAAGGATCTTAGAATAGCAATTCTTATTTTTCCTCAATGTTTTAATCATTTCCTTTTGTACTTTAAACCATCCATGGTAATTGTACCCAAGTGATTTTGCAAAGACTCTAAATCCGCAATTCCAATCACCAACCAGAGCCCAAACCTTCCCCAAAAATTTATGTAATTTCTTAGGTATTTGATTGAGGTAATTCAATTTTGTTTCCCACAATCAAAAATTACTTAGTCAAAATTCTAATCTCATCAAAAAAATTGATACTTACCAAAGATTAACTTCTGTTTAACTACTCCATTTCTTTGTGTTCCTTGGAAAAGGATTGTGCTTCAAAATAAAGGGACCCTGATTTAATCTCAGTTTCTTATTGAGAGTTGTGTCTTGGGAGAAATCAACAGCGTACACCGCACAGCCAGCTGCCATGCAGTATGGTGATAATTAAAGTTGTAACCTAATCCTGTTGTCCAACCAGATTAAAATGCCAGCCCTGGAGGACAGAGACTTTCTTATTCAATCAACTTCATCACTCATCCTTGTGCCTTGTCTGTATTCTCTGCCCTCCAGGTAAGTTCTCTCCACAATACTCCTTGCTGCTTTCTCATTCAAGTCTCTAATTCTTTCAATTCCTCTTCATTCTTCAGGTGAGATTCTCTAAGTTTTCTTGTTGCTGCGTTCCTGGTCAACTCACCAACTACGGTCTTTTAATAGGTCAGAAAACAATATATATAGACACTGCTCAACTCCCATCTGTTTCATTCCTTTTCAATCAACTTCATCACTCATCCTTGTGCCTTTTCTGTTGTATCTTCCCTCCAGGTGGGATTCTCTAAGTTGTCTTGTTGCTGTGTTCCTGGTCAACTCACCAACTATGGTTTTTATTAGGTTATGAGCCCAGCTTGCTGAAGTCTTTGGAAGCCATCAGTCCAACATGAAAAGCGGGGAACACTTCAAACCACTCTTTGTGCTCCAGGACAATAACTTTCCGCTATGGAAATCTGCCATCAAAATTTACCTTAGCATGAACAATCTCCTTGCTCATCTCACCACTACAATGACCAAGGCTGGCAAGGATCCCCACATTTTTCATAAGGAGCAACGCAAGAATGCAGGTATCCTTACCATGTACATGGGATACACCAATGTACAACACCTTGTCAACACTGACAACAAAAAAAAAAGCCAAGCATACTCTGGAAACTTCTCACAAACCCGTACAAATCCCACTCAAAAGACAATCAGGCTAGAGTTCATACAAAATTAATTGAGTTGTTTTTTAACAACAACATCCAAAAATTTTTGAACAACCTGAATGCCCACATTAATTCACTCACCACCCTTTGACTAAAGATTGGCAACAAGACACAAGGATTCATACGCCTTTACAAGCCACTCATGGCTGAATACATTGTAAGCCGGCTTCCCACCACCATGGAGGTAACCAAGGAAATACCTCACTCAAAGCATCCACTCACGCTAAAACTTGTAATAGAGGCGCTTGAATCCAAGAAGCAAAAATCCTCCACTGGTCCAGCTGTCAAGTCAGAAGAAAAGGCGCTAAGGGCCCATGCCAAGAACTATCCAGTATGCTCAAACAGAACACACAATCCAAAAACAAAAAAAAAAGAGACAGAATGTTGGGAACTACAAAGGTCAGAAAAACAAAAACCCAAAGCTAATGCCGCTGAGGTCCATCCTGATTCAAGCTCCAACAACTCTCAATCCTCCTCTGGAGCCTATATCTGCATTGGAACGGCCCTGCTGACTAAAACAGCTGGGGACAACGCGGTACTCAACAGCGGGGCCAGCCATCATATGTTCAACCGGAAAGAAGTCTTTTCCAACTACCGCGTACAATCCTCAAGTGTTCAAATTGCAGACAGAAACTCTCTGCAAGTAGAAGGAGATGGGTTTGGTAAAATCAGAACCCTGAATGAAAAACCATCATTTTGAAAGCACTGCATGTTCCCAAGCTGTGAAGAACACTCATCAGCTTGGGAAGACTCCTTTGGAATGGATTCAAAATCCAGCATATGAACAACTCTAAACTCCAACTACTCCAGGAAGACGTACCCCTGCTCAAAGAAAACGTGCTTGACAATGTCATCTTGATGAAAGCATTGACTACAAAGGCAGGTCCACATGCTCTCAACACCTCAGCCAACACAAATGCTTACCTGGAAATACTGCACAGGCGTGCTGGGCACCTTAGCAACAAGGCTTTGAAGCACATGTACGGAGTTGACTCAACCTTGTTTCACTTCAAAAGCTGTGGCGTAGCCAAATAACACCACCTCCCTTTCAAAGGCACTCTACCCCTGTCCACTGAAACACTGGAGACACTCTTCATGGATGTCAGTGGGAAAATCACACCTGCTTCTATCTTGGGTGTCCACTACTATTTTAAAATCACCAATTGGTACACCGGCTATAGATTTTCTTACATCCTTAAAAACAAGTCTGAAACCTTTGCCTCCTTTGTGTCTTTTGTCAATAAAATGGAGAATATCAAGAACACTAATATTGTCAGCCTCCTGGATGCCAAGACCCTTGCTATTCTTTAGCTACCAGAGGTGATAGAATAAATAATAAATATATTATTTAATAAATGCAGCAAAAATACATAAAATATTTGGATAAAGCTTATTGCAAGGTTAATTGGTTTGGTTATGGTTTATTTGTATAAATCAATATAGATAAATTGATTATTAAATATTTTTATAGAGGGGCCAAAATTATATTGGGGATCTTTAACACCTCTCTTCAGGGATTTCAGTATGAAAACACATAGTCCTGGTTACTTTGGGCTCTTTAGTTTTAAGGATATTTTGCCCAAAGATAATATGTATATAAAATAAATGGTGGAGTGGCAGGGCTTTGTTGCCAAGCTGCCACGATAGAGAAAGGATAATAAAACTCACTGGTATATTATTAAATACTTAGGGTATCTGTTTGGGACATTTACTTATGGGTTAAACCTGTATACTGGGGTTTATAAGGTTGTTCAGCAGTTTAAATTGATAAAAATAGGTTGAGGATGGATATTTATTGATCAGAATAATCCATAAATCACTTACTTATCTCTTATAAGTACTTGATTAACTTGGCATGGTGTCTGGATGTAAATATAACTGGGTCTCTGCCCATCAACATCCTCCAAAGAGCTCTTTATCCCAATATTGTCCTTCTGAGGGGTACAGGGGCTCAAAGGGACGGACACTGAGGCTAGCAGGGTAGCCAGTGGTAGCCTGTCACGTGTTCTTGGTGCTGTAGCACGGGTAGCATCTAATTCCCCAGGGTATAGAAATTATTCTACTTTATAATTGATATTTGGACATGTGAATAACACTAATCTGTCCTTTTTATGTATTATTTAATTAATTATCCTTAGTAAATGTTCCCAGTAAGTTAATAATTATTTTAATAGACATTTCTACGCACATTCTGATGTCAGGTGAGTTCTCATTATGTATTAAATAATTTGAGTAAAGTCATGATATTGATTTTAATCCTTATTTTCGAATTTCAGTTGTTTTACTAAAATAATTACTTAAAAATATAGGTCATGGGGATTCATGTAATAATTCTACATCATTATTTTTCTTAGTATGTCACAAAAATATTGATGTCTAGAAATTCTCATAATAGTACATTAAAGTATTTTAATATATTTTTAGAAGTTGTCATTGTCTTATTTTCGACATTCTTGGTAATTTGAAGTATATTTAATAAAAAATACGTATAAGGGTTATTTAAGTATTTTTATATAATTTTATGTAATTTTAGACTATCTACTATCCACAGGAACTTTTATTACATATAAAGAATGTTCCCATGTGGGTTGTAGCATTTTTACGCAGTACCTAAGTTTCTCAGGCGGCCTGTCACTTTGTCAACCCGTAGTCCTGCGGCTGCGTACTTGTCAGAGGCCTGGGGCTGCGTAAACAACTTTGAAGGAGTGACAGAGCTGTAGCTCAGCCGCGCGCGGGTGCATTGGCTGCCGCGGCTGCATGCGGGAATTGTGACAGAACACATTTCCATCTGTAACTCCTAAAATATACACAAAACCTCAATTCTGACTGAATTTTAGGTGTGAAACCTTTACCTGACAATAAATGTGAAATGTTTAATTGGCCAATAAGTTCAATAGTGGTTTTGCGGTATTTGGGTCTTTCTTTCCTTAATTATTTAAAAATATAAGGAGTTGGATTTCAAGGGTGGGGTCAGTGAGTGACCCTACCTAATTTTAGGTGGAGAATTCATTTTTTTAATAATATTTTTTTTTCCTACTCCTTCTTAGGTTAAGTCTATTATTATTATTTTAATGTTATTTCTGTTACTTTTGCAGCTTGCTCTGCAATAGTAGCAAGCTGAAAAATATAAAAAATGTTGTTGTTGATGGCGGCAGCCAGTTCAATTCTAATGAATTTGCAACTTACTTTGAGCAAAAGAGCATTTCCATCCATGTCACAAGTCCACACACCCCCCAACAAAACTATGTTGTGGAGCGTGGAAACCACACCACCAGCCAAAAATCTTGAGCCTTACAAAAACAGATGGGCCTACCTTCCACCTACTGGTCTGAGGCAGTTATGAACGCAGTATTTCTTGAGAATGTCACGCCTAGGAGGAAATCAAAGTGGAACTCACCCTAAAAGCTTTGGTTTTACCACCTGTTTGATCTTGCTTGTCTGAAGCCTTTTGGATGTCTGGCCTATGTCAAAATCCCTAAAGCTCTGCAAAATGGAAAGTTTGGCAACACCATGTCCAAAGGGATCCTTCTTGGTTACCAACTGGGCCTTGCTAACTGGAGGGTTCTCACTTCAGATGGCTGTATCTCTTGCAGCCATGATTTGCACTTTGTCAAAACTGAGTTCCCAGGTCTTGCCGTTCTCCACTCATCCCCTGCTGCAATGGAAATTGGTTTTCCTCTTCTTGAGGAAGCCAAAAAGCCCCCCGGCTCCTGCCCAGCACTCAGCCCCATCCCCCTTTTTTGACCTTCCACCCTCCAGAGACGTCTGCTGTTGGGGATGATTCCCTTACTGATGAAGACTGGAAACAACCTTCTCTTGACTCTGGCTACTCGCGCCCTTCTGGCTTTTGTCATCCACCTGAAACCATGCAACGGGTCCGTCCCAGATGGGACTATGTCCCAGTTGCCAGCAAGGCGCCTAACAACATCTCTGCCAACATTGACAAGTCAAACATTCTCAACAACAAGAGGCAACCTAATGCTAGGGCAATGCTGGTGGCGGTTTGAGCTCTTCTGGCCACTGCAGACAACCAAGCTCATTCCAATTTTTGCAAGGCCAGGCTCTCAACAGAATGTTTCCAGTGGCTAGAAGAAGTCAGAGGGGAACTTGAGGCCATGCGGCACCTTTGCCTCTGGGAAATTGTCCCCATCCCCATGGATGCTTGTCTGCTGAATACCGTGTGGGTTTTTTGCAACAAAATTGACAAACTTGGCCAAGTTATTAAGTTGAAAGCTAGGCTATGCGCCCAGGGGAACAAGCAACACAACAAGGACTAAGATCTTACCTACGCTCCAACCAGTTGATCCACTGCGCTTTGGGCTGCAGTCTGCTTGGGGCTGGCCAAGGGCTTTGCCATTCATCAGATGGATGCCAAGAACACGTTTCTCAATGGGGAGCTGAAAGAAACAATCTATCTGCGCCCACCGGCTGACATTGAAGTTCCCGCTGGCTCTTGTCTTTGGCTCAACAAGTCCATCTACGGTCTAAAACAGGTTCCAAGAGTGTGGTACAGTGATCTCAAGGATTTCTTCATTTCTGTTGGCTTCACTGCCTTGCCCGCCAATCCCTGCCTGTTTGTCTCTGGAAATGAGGGGTGGGGGTGCTATGTCCACGTTGTGGTGCCCAATCTGGGACACCTCTGGACCAGTATGGAAAAAGTAAAATTTTCATGAACTTTTCTATAGCCTCCATTTAGATCCAAAAAAAAAAAAAAAAAATTGATCCCGAATGATTTCCATATCCAGTTCCCAAACTTTCAGCTCCCACTCTCCTAGTTGTCTAGGATCATCTCTTGGAGTGTCCAAATGACCAGGTCTTGTGTTCAATCTTTGTGCTTCTTGCTTTGGTCCTTTGTTTTGCCAAATTGCACGGGTGAAGACCGGCTTGGCTTGGCTCAACCCTTGCTGGCACCGCCATTGTCATCAAAATTGACGGAAATGGCCATTCATTGGTCATCCCCCCTCTCTCTCTTCCCTCTCAATGAGTTCTTGATTGACTTGAATGTTTATTATTTGATCAATCATCACTCGTGATTTCCATCAAATCATCCCCCTCATCCATCCCATCCCTATCCAAACATTGTCATCTCACTCACAACCACAAACCACCCCAGTGACATTCTTAGACAATTGGAACCCTTTGGCCAGGTTGAATCAGGCCATCCAATCCTCTAACTTCAACTTGGTCAAAAAACTACTCTTAAATCCATCCAATCATCATCCATCACCCCGCGGCCATTTGATCTGGTCATCCACGCAAGGTTGATCATGGGAACAACCTCCATCTGCTGACTCCATTGGTTGTTCCCACAACCAATCTTGCACCCCTATCTCCCACCTTGGCCGGTCATCCAACCAATGAACCAACAATCTTGCCTGAGAGTCCTCCTCTGATCATCACCCCCCTGCTACCACGTCCATTTCCACTGACTCCAGCAGCCATCCAAAAAATCTCACCCAACAATGACCTCCAGCCGCTCTTGTGCAATCATTGGCGGTCAGCAATTTCCAGGGCCTGTCAGCCTTTCCGCGCGAATCCCCAACTGCAGCTCTCCTGCCCGTGCCCATCTAAGATCTTCCTATCATTTCAATTTTTTATTTGTTTTCTGGGTTCTCATCAGTTTCTCATTTTGTCTTTTTTCTCATGTGGGTAAAAAAAAAAACATTTTTTCCCACTCTATTTGTAGTATCTCTTGTAAATAGTCTAAAGGGACCCATGGTCTATAAAATGAGGGGCTTTCCCCTGCCTTTTCCAAAAATCCAGGGGAGTGTGTGCATATGCCCCCCCTGTTATCATTGAAATCTGATCCTCATCCTCATCCTGGGTATATCTATGATTGCACCCTGATCCATTGATCCTTAGTCTTTGCCCCTCTGTGGCCTGGTCCTTATCACCAACCAATAGCCTTGCTGGTTGAAGAGAGTTCTGTCTGTTGGAATTCTTGAGTGTGTTACACCACTCCTTGATCCCTTTCTCTGACTATACCGGTCCTGATCCCTCCTTGATCATCTTTCTGGAGCCAATCACAATTGATTGAAGAGGTCTTATTAAGCTTAAGACCTGGAGTGTTATACCTCCCTTAATTTTTTGGAGTTGCATTCTGCCAGCCTACTCTTGAGTTCCTTGAGAAGTGTTGAGGTTATCCTTGCTTCAAATCAGTTACTGTTTGCTTTTAGAGCTTCTTAAACGTAGTTCTTTGTCTTGCACAGCCACCCTCAGTTATCTGAGACCCTTCAAGTGCTTGATTGCGGAGAGTTGGGCAGGTTCATTGAGAACCTGGAGGTTGGTTGGGTTTGAGTTGATCATCCCCAATCTTCTGCTGACAACCAGAGTTATTAGCTTGTGGGAATTGTTTAAATGAAACAGATTTGTTCTTTGAACTTGAAACAAACTTTAGCTTCTTTTGTCCAAGTTTCTCCCACATAATCTTGGGTCAGATAGTGCTGTTTCATTACTACCAAACTACTATCATCTTTATCCTTTACTACTTGATTCCCCATTTACCAGGTTCTGGACCTTGATCTCAGTTACATTTAAATATTTTTGTAACACTCAGGAGGGCAGCCTAAACAGAACCTTTCCACTCCACAGAACTGCCATGGCCAAGCACCATTTGGAGTCTTACATTTGGTCCCCTGGGCCAGGATCAAACCAGCAAACTTGGGTTTTACAGTCCCAAATTGAAGAATCAACTCTGAAATCCAATCCAATCCTTTTATTTTTTCCTTTTGTTTTCTGTCATCATCCAGATCTTATCTGTGGAGGCAACTTGTTCCAGAAGTAAGTCCTCCCAATTGTGCACCATCTGGGAAGGATTCTTGCTGTTTTTGTGAAACTCTACCCTTTCCACGCTTGTGAGCCACCTTGGAACTCTGCTTTTTGGATCCCCTTAGGGACTCTTTCTTTAAAATGGAATCTGTTCCCTCCACCACTGTTTGGGCCAAGATGGTCAAGATCAAACCCCAGAATAAGAACCTAGGCTTCAATGCAACAAACATGGAACAATTTTTGGACTCCTATGAAATGGCTTCTGAAGTGGATGGTGCAAGTGAACATGATATGACGTATCAGTTACAATTTTTAATCTCCTCTGATGAAGTTATGGAAGTGATCAAATTGTTTGATGGATTCAAAACTCATAACTGGAGGCTCTTGAAGGAGGCTATGTTTGCTTATTGGGGAAAAATAGATGTGGCTAGGTTTACCTTACAGGACTTGGATGCTCTGGTTTCTCAATGGATCTCCAATGGTGGTGTCTCTTCAGCTTCTGATTATCAGCCTTTTAGAAAGTCTTGGGATCCTATTCAGTCTTATCTTATCAGGAACAATCACATTGACACTGTGGAAAAAATTTGAGTTTGATTTTTCCAATCTTTTTTGCCAGGGGTGCAGGAACGGATTAGGGATGAATTGGTCAAGTCTTGATCCATGATCACTACTAGGGATAATTGATTCAAACTCCCTGTCTTTCTGGTCCTTAGGAATGTGGTGGACAAAGTCATGAAAGGTCAAACTGCTTTAAATTTTGAAAAGCCCAGGATCACTGAACCAGTCCATGCTCCTTCCTTCCAAGAATCCAACAAAATCATGAACAAGATGGAAGCAAATCGCAGACCAAAATCAAGCCCTCAGGCCAATAAGGATACTTCTACCATAGATGAGATTAATAAGCTACTTCAGGCCTTTGAGAATAAAATAGATGAGAAAATATCCTCTTTAGCTACCCCTCAACCTGCTAATTCTGTTCCTACATCCACCTTAGTCTGCTATTACTTTCATAGAGAAGGCCATGGTACTGGTAGATGTCCTGAACTCCAGAAGGACAAGGAGGAGAAATTAGTAGAGCAGAAGGGAAATAATTTCTTTCTTCCTAATGGTGCTTTGATCCCTTTTGAATCATCTTGTCCTATCCATCATGTGGTGGCTTCTTACCAACCACCAACTCCCAAGAAGGCATATCTGGTCTCCTTGGATTTTCAATCATCCTGTGGCAATCTTCAACCTTTGTATCCTCCAGCTATCACTTCTTCCAGCTTCTCTGGTGCTTATTAATCTGATACAGCTAGGAAACTAAACAAGGAACCCAAAAATCACAAGTCTCCTCCTGTTCCATCTTCAATCCTTTGAAAATCTGTCAAACGTCAATCTTTGCCTGAGCCTCCTTCCTCTGATGTAGAAGACATGGAAGTAGAAAGGGAACCACTCATGGAAAGGTTCCAGGACAACTCTGATCCTTTGCCTCCTCTTCAATCTGGTCAACCCCCTCAATCCTCTGATCCTCTTCCAGTACCTGCCTCACCTAATCTTCCTCCCTCCACCCAGCCCAAAGTTTGGTTTGAGAGGGGCATTTCCAAGGACTACCCTAATGCTGTGGAAGGAGTATTAAAGAAAATTTCTGATCTCAAAATCCCTGATCTGTCTGTGGCTGAACTGTTGTCTATCTCTCCATCTGTGGCTGAAGGCATGAAGAAATGGGTTTCTCATCAACGTGTGGAAATTGGTCTGGACAAATTGAAGGTCTCTTCTGGCACTTTGATGGAGGACTCTGGTGGAACAGATCCCCCTTCAGATGCCAATATGTATTCCTGCCCTCTTGGATTTCTTCCCTGCTATCTTGGTGAATTGGCTAAAACAGTTTCTCTTCTTGTGGATTTGGGTTCTCAGCTCAACTTAATCACAGATGCTATGGCTTGCAAACTCAAGATTAGCCCAAGGTTCAGTTTTACTTCTGCGGTTTATGGTATAGGGAATCATTCATGTGAACTGGTTGGTATTGCTGAGGATGTTCCTGTTCAAATTAATTGAGATATTGTTGGAACTTTTCACTTCTGATCACCCGTTACAAAGGTCCTATGATCTTGGGCCAACCGTTCTTAATGGATTTTGGTGCTACCCTGATTTTTTCTCTTCAAGTTGGGGAGAGCATCCTTCTCCCTGATGCTGATGGAAAAAAAAATTGAATTTCTGCTTTTTTCCTTTGATTCTGGTTTTTGGGAACAAGATTTTACTGGTTGTTCTCCCAGAACACTTCCAAAGGGAAAGCAGAAGGACAACTCTCATTCCTCTCAGCCTCATTTTTTTATTGGATTAGTTGATCCTACTGATAGTTGTAGTTCCTCTCAGCCTCAGACTTCAACTTATGGATCAACTTCAACCTCAGAGGCATATTTTTTTCCCCTCATCATCTCTTCCTCATCCAAATAAGATCAAAATTAAAAATCATAAAAAATCCAAAAATTCCAAAAATATTTCTTCTCTCTCTGGGTCTGTTGTATCTATTTTTCCTTTTTCCCTTAAGCCTGATCAATTATCCTCTACTCCAGTTTTTAATCTCTGCAATGAGTCTAAACTAGATCACAATCTTGATTCTTTTCTTGGTGGTTTTGGTATGAAGTAGTATGGTCTTAAGTGGAGGCAATGTGGGGTAGAAGTAAGTCCTCCCAATTTTGAACCATCAGGGGCCTCTACTACTTTCCTTTTCAAAACTCCACCCTGTGCCACACGTGTGAGCAATGCATTAGATTTTGGATGCTCTTTTATGGAAAAGGCACCTTTCAAGGACAAGGCTGAACATCAAACTTGGAAGATGTTGGAACTTGGCCTCAGTTTTTGTAGTCAGGTCTCACTGGTCAATGCTTGGAGGAAGAAAGGATTCCTCTCTTTTGCCACCAAGTATAAACCTGTTGCAAAAAAGGTTCAACCAGTCAACCAACCAATGCCTCTCAACCTCAAAACTCCTCTTATGCGCCCCCCTCTATCAGGCAATCCTTACTGTGGTTTACCTCAATCTCTTACTGGTCCATTGATCCCCTCTGGTTGAGTCACTGAAGAACGTCTGAAAGTGGTCAACTTTGGTCCAGATGGATGGCTTCTTCCTGATGAGTTGAATTTGATCAAAAATTTCTTAGCCCTTAGGGAAAAATCTATTGCGTTCTGTGAAGAAGAGAGAGGTCTCTTGAAAGAATCCTATGGACTCCCTTACATTATCTCTGTAGTAGAACATGATCCCTGGCAAAAGAAGAAGATCCCAATCCCTGCTTCTAAAGTTGAGGAATTCATCAATTTGGTCCAGAAACAAGTCCAAACCAGTTTATATGAAAAATCAACTTCTAGCTCTTCCAGTCCTGTTTTCTGTGTTCTCAAGGGTAATGGTAAACTTAGAATAGTTCATGAGCTCCAGCCTCTAAATAAGGTTACTATTAAAGACTCTGGTATTCCTCCTGCTACTGAAGAATTTGTCAAATCCTTCTCTGGGAGAGCTTGCTATGGTCTCGGTGACATTATGGGTGGCTATGACAAAAAATCCTTACATCCAATTTCTTGTCCTCTCACTACTTTCAATACTCCTCTTGGTTGTTTCCAACTTACTCAATTACCTCAAGGTTCCACCAATTTGGTTGCAGTCTATCAGGCTCAGATGGTTTGGATCCTCCAAGATGAAATCCCTGATCATGCTGGTATCTTTATTGACAATGGCGGGATTAAAGGTCCAGTTTCTGATTATAACAATGAGCTCTTACCCTGGCATTCAGGAATCCTTTGATGTATCTGGGAATATGCAACCACTCTGGAAAGGATTCTGTGTCAAATTGAGGATTCTGGTCTCACTGTCTCTGGATCCAAATTGGCTGCCTGTGTCCCTGCTTTGGAAATTGTTGGTCATGTGGTCTGGAAGGAAGGAAGAAGGATGGCTCCATCCAAAGTCAAAAAATTCTCTCTTGGCCTACTCCCATCAATCCAACTGAAGTCAGAGGTTTTGTAGGTGTTGTAATCTATGTTTGGATCTTTATCCCTTCTCTATCCAAAATTTGCATTCCCTTGCGTTGCTTAACAAGGAAGGATGCTGAATGGTTTTGGACCCAAGCTTGTGAAGAATCATTTCAGATGCTCAAAAAAATTGTTGGAAAGGACATTGTCTTGAAGAAGATCACTTATGGACCTAGGGCTGGCAAGATTAAGCTGGCTGTGGACTCTAGTTATCAATCTGTTGGGGCTGTCCTTACTCAGGAAGATTAAAATGGTTTGGATTGTCCTGCTCTGTATGAATCTCTTCTTTTTTCAGAGGTGGAATCCAGGTACTCCCAGCCAAAACTGGAACTTTGTGGTGTGGCCCAAATGTTGAAGAAGCTCCAAACTGTTCTCTGGGGTCAAAACTTCAAGCTAAAAGTTTATGCACAATCCATTATCAAAATGATCAATTCCCCCAGTCTTCCAAACGCTCCAATGACTTGTTGGGTGGCTTTCATCCAGTTTTTCTCTTTTGATATTGTTCATAGGCCTGGAAAATCTTTCACCATGAATGACGGTTTATCTTGAAGCCCTCTTAGAGATGAAGAATTGGATGTTAAAGTGGATTTCAACGAGGAGGAACCCTTAATTTGTCCTGTCTTCACCTTTTCCTCTCAATGTTATTCTGGCTTACAACAAGGCTTCTGGCTTAAATGAGAGCAGTATCTCTCCACTCTCCAAAGGCCTCCTGATCTCTCTTCTAAAGATTTTCAATCACTAAAAAGGAAGTCCTCCAATTTATTTGTCCAAGGAACTAGGCTTATGAAAAGAGGCAACCCTTGTGCTCTTATTGTTTTAACCCCCCCTTCTAAACCAGATTTGATCCTTGAAATTCTCCATGAAGGCCTTGGTCATTGTGGGTAAACAAAAACTTATTGTTGAATATCCAAACAATTCTGGTGGCCATCCTTGAAGAAATCAGTCTCTCAATGGTGCAAGAGTTGTGAAGTATGTCAGAAATGTGATCTCATGCGCCCAGCAGAAATTTGTTATCCCACTGGGGAGTCAACTGTCTTTGGAAGGATTGCTATGGATGTGGTTCATATTAAGGCTGGTGGAGCTAAGTACCTCATAGTGGCTAGAGATACCTCATAGTGGCTAGAGATGTTTTTTCTGGATGGGTTGAAGCAAAATTCCTTAATAACCTCAGCTCTGAATCAGTAGCAGCCTTCCTCTATGAGACTTGGACAATGCATTATGGCTTGGCTCAATCTTATTCAACTGATGGTGGTTCTGAGTTTGGTGGCAAACTTGCTGAAATGATCCAATTGCTTCCTGGTCAACATAGGGTGACCACTCCTTATTATCCTGAAGGTCAAGGAATGGTGGAAAGAGGCCATGCTCCTTTGAAGGCTGCCCTTGTCAAGCTGGCTGGTGAAAGTGGAAATAATTGTTGCAAATTTCTTCCTCTGGTATTCTTCTCCAATCAAATTTCAACTAAAAAAACCACTGGCAACTCACTTTATGAAATTATATTTGGACAGAGGGCTGTCCTTCCTCATGATCTGGAAATGGAATCTTTCTTAGATATTTCTTGGGAAAGTGTTTCTTCCACCACTAATCTATTAGTTTCCAGATCCAAGCAAATGGAGCAAAGTGAAGATGTTTGGGACAGAGCTTATCAGAAGATAATGGAGTCAAGAGAAAAATCATTCCAGTATTGGGAGGATAAGCAGTTCAATCAAATCAGGGATCCCTTGAATCCTGGGGATCTAGTCTTAGCTTATAATCAATCCTTGGAAACTCAGTGGGGAAACTCTAAACTCTGGAATGATCCTTATTGAGTGGTCCGTCAAGTGAGAGGTGGATCATATTTTTTGGAGGAGATGGATGGTACTCAGATGGCCAGAGGGTTCTCTGCCGATCAGGTCAAGAAATTTTATTATTGTGGAAGCAACTTGTTCTAGAAGTAAGTCCTCCCAATTGTGCACCATCAGGGGCCTCTACTACTGTAATTTTTGAAACTCTACTGTATGCAACATATGTGAGCACCTGGGACGCCTTCTTTATTCTTTTCTCTCAGCCACTTCCAGGACTTTTTCTTTGGATGGATCAAGCTCCCTTTTCAATCACCCTCAAGATCAAACGGGCGTTTTTCTGTTTCAATTCCTCAGTTTCTTATTATATATATATCATCTAAGATACTCAGATGCAGACTAGGGACAGTCTGTAAGTTGGGGAGAGATGCGGTTCCCAATCTGGGACACCTCTGAAGCAGTACGGAAAAAGTAAAATTTTATGAATTTTTCTATAGCCTCCATTTAGATCCAAAAAAAAAAACTTTTGATCTGGAATGATTTCTATATCCAGTTCCCAAAATTCCAGCTCCCACTCTTCTAGTCTTCTAGGATCATCTCTTGGAGTGTCCAACTTCCCAGGTCTTGTGTTCAATCTTTGTGCTTCTTGCTTTGGTCCTTTGTTTTGCCAAATTTCACGGGTGAAGACCGGCTTGGCTTGGCTCAACCCTTGCCGGCGCCGGCATTTTCATCAACATTGAGGGCAATGACCATTCATTGGTCATCCACCCTCTCTCTCTTCCCTCTCAATGAGTTCTTGATTGACTTGAATGTTTATTATTCAATTGATCATCACTCGTGATTTCCATCAAATCATCCCCCTCATCCATCCCATCCCTATCCAAACATTTTCATCTCACTCACAACCACAAACCACCCCCAATGACATTCTTAGACAATTGGACCCCTTCGGACAGGTTGAATTGGGCCATCCAATCCGCTAACGTCAACTTGGTCAAACAACTACTCTCAAACCCATCCAATCATCATCAATTACCCCGCTACCATTCAATATGGTCATCCGTGTGAGGTTGTCATGGGAACAACCTCCATCCGCTGACTCAATTGGTTGTTCCCACAACCAATCTCGCACCCCTATCTCCCACCTTGGCCGGTCATCCAACCAATGGACCAACAATCTTGCCCAAGAGTCCTCCTCTGATCATCACCCCCTGCTACCATGTCCATGACTCAATTGGTTGTTCCCACAACCAATCTTTCACCCCTATCTCCCACCTTGGCGGGTCATCCAACCAATGGACCAACAATCTTGCCCAAGATTCCTCCTCTGATCATCACCCCCCCTACCATGTCCATGACTCAATTGGTTGTTCCCACGACCAATCTTGTACCCCTATCTCCCACCTTGGCCGGTAATCCAACCAATGGACCAACAATCTTGGCCAAGAGTCCTCCTCTGATAATCACCCCCCGCTACAACATCAATTTCCACTGAATCCAGCAGCCATCCAAACAATGTCACCCAACAATGACCTTCAGCCGCTCTTGCCCAATCATTGGCGGTCAGCAATTGCCAGGGCCTGTCAGCCTTTCCGCCCAATTCCCCACCTCAGTTATCTGACACCCTTCAAGCGCTTGATTGCAGAGAGTTGGGCAGGTTCATTGAGAACCTGGAGGTTGGTTGGGTTTGAGTTGATCATCCCCAATCTTCTGCTGAAAACCAGAGTTATGAGCTTGTGGGTGTTATTTACATGCAACAGCTTTGTTCTTTGAACTTTAAACAAACTTTAGCTTCTTTTGTCCAAGTTTTTCCCACATAATCTTTGCTCAGATGGTGCTGTTCCATTGCTACCAAACTACTATCATCTTTATCCTTTACTACTTGATTCACCATTTACCAGGTTCTGGACCTTGATCTTGGTTACATTTAAATATTTTTGTAACACTCAGGAGGGCAGCCAAAACAGCAACTTTCTCCTCCACAGAACTGCCACAGCCTAGCACCGTTTGGAGTCTTACAATGTTTACGTCAATGACCTGATCATCATCAGTCACAACATCAACAGGTTCAAATGCCTCATCACCAAGAAGTACCTCATGGAGGACCTTGGTGAGGCTTGGCTCCTCCTTGGAATTCATCTCACTCACACTGGAGGCAGCATGGTCCTTTCCTGACAGAACTACATGGAAAGGATCCTAGCTAAGTACAACAAGTCCAACTGTCCACCTGTTGCAACACCTATAGTTCTCAACACACGCCTCCAAGCTTCCAATGATCATGAGCATGACACCTTCCTAAAGAAGGGCCTCAATTACAGTCAGTCCATTTGCCCACTCAACTACTTGGCCGTTTCCACGTGGCCGGACATAGCCTCAGCCTCTCTCAGTTATCCCAGCATCTTATGAAACCCAAAAATGCCCACTGGGTTGCAATTCCTCACCTCTTGCATTACTTTTCTGGAACTCCCCAAGTCAAGCTCATCCTAAACGGCAGCAACTTCAGAAAACTGGAAGTCTTTACCAACTCCAACTTTGGAAACAGTCCGGATACACATTGCTTGTACTTGGGCTACGTTGTCCAACTGGGTGCCTCAATCCTTGCCTGGCGCTCCAAGAAGCAAGAATCAGTTTCCACCTCCACAACTGAAGCAGAATTAAAAGAAGCTTATGAGGGGCTCCAGTAGATTGTCTGGCTCCTCAAGTTACTCAAGTCCCTCAGACACTCTCTGCAAAAACCTCCTGACCTGCTTGTTGACAATTGTGGCGCTCTCATGCTCTCTCTCAACCCAATGTACCAGTCCCACTCAAAGCACATTGACATGAAATTCCACTGGATCTGTGGAATAGTTGATAGGGGGTCAGTCTCCATCTCCTACGCTCCGACCACCTCCAACCTTGTGGATATTTTCACAAAAGAACTTCCAAAAGTCAAGCATGCGCAGGATTGTGCCGCTCTGAGCCTGGAAAACTGAAGAGGAGGGGGTGGTATTGAGAGTTGGGTCTAGGGAGAAAGCAACTGCGTACACCGCGCAGCCAGCTCCCACGCAGTATTGTGATAATTAAAGTTGAAACCTAATCCTTTCATTCAACCAGATTAAAATTCCACCCCTGGAGGACAGACAATTTCTTCTTCAATCAACTTCATCACTCATCCTTGTGCCTTGTCTGTTGTCTCTGCCCTCCAGGTAAGTTCTCTCCACAAGACTCCTTGCTGCTCTTTCATTCAAGTATCTAATTCTTTCACTTCCTCTTCATTCTTCAGGTGGGATTCTCTAAGTTTTCTTGTTGCCGCATTCCTGGTCAACTCACCAAATACGGTGTTTTAATAGGTCAGAAAACTATATATATAATTACTGCTCAACTCCCATCTGTTTTGTCTGTTGCAATCAACTTCATCACTCATCCTTGTGCCTCTTCTGTTGTCTCTTCCCTCCAGGTGGGATTCTCTAAGTTGTCACATTGCTGAGTTCCCAGTCAACTCACCAACTACAGTGTTTCAATAGGTGAAATTCTCTGAGTTGTCTTGTTGCCACATTCCTGGTCATTTCACCAACTACAGTGTTTTAATATTTCTTCATCTGAAAATTAAAATTCAGATGAAGAGCCTTCCTTGTACTACAGAAATCATTTTCCCATCAGTTCATTAAACCATAAAAATGATACTCCAAATAACAGACTTACAATCTTTGATCTTTTTGGTTCCCTTTCAACCATTTTCCCCTTTTCAGTTCCCTTTTAATGTGTTCAAATTTTGAAATTTCACAACAAGTAGCTTTAAATTTTGGTTGAAGGCTTCTGGAAAGTAAGAACTTTGGCTCAAGCCTTGGCTTGGAAATTCAATTAGCTTTATAATTGACCAGGGACTTTAAAATCTCCAATCTAACTTGTTGAGTTTGTCCCATAAGCATGGAATTCAACTTCTTGAACAATTGGTATTTTTCAAGCAATTGATTTGTTTCATTCTTTCAAAAAGAAAAAAATGATTAATCTTTCAATCCTATAATTGCTTCCAATCCTATAATTTCTTCCAATCCTATAATTGCTGTTAATCCTATAATTGATACCCTTCAAAAAACAAAAAAAGACCAGTTACTTTACTGGAAGTGTCACAGCCTAACCTCCACTGATTATGAATATCCTCAGCCACAACAGATCCTGTTGATGCTAGTATTTCACCTCAAATGTGGGAACATGGCAAGCCAATTGTTTTTAAATAAAAATTTGAGCATACCTTTCCATCATGGTTGTGATTTAACTAAAATTGTTTGCCAATTAGTTTAATTTCCTCAATTGAAAATTTGTGACCCCAAGGGAAACACTCTTTTGGAAGAAAAGTTCCTAACTTTATTCAAGAGGTTTTGAGTGACACATGCACTGATTGGATTTGGCTTTAGATGGTTCCTTCAAGGATTTTACACACATCTGTCATGTTCCCCAAAGATCCCACAAGTTATTGTTTGAAAGTAGCGTGGGTGCCTTCTACCCAAGACATTTTTTTATTCCAAAAGTCTGGATTGACTCAATTCAACCCTGTTAAAAACCTCTTTTTGATAGGGAAAATCTTCATTTCCATATACTAGAGCACACCCCCAAAGTCTTTCATAAAACACTGTATATAATTTTCAAAATAAGCATTCACAGAAGAGATAAAAAAAAGAAGCAATAAATTGGCCTACTCTGAGTTCCCCATCATTGAACTCTGCCTCCACCTTGGTTTTAGAGGCCTCATACTTTCCCCACAGAGTACTAAAAAGTTTCCATCCTCCATTGACATTAATGAAGCAAAGGTTAAAATTTTCTTGAATATTTTTAGACAAGTGCCTGGAGAAAATTCTGGAGGACTCAGGGAATCTATATTCAATAGAACAAATCAGAGATTTTTCACAGTCCATCACAAAGACTTGGGGGCATCTTGGGATCATAAGCTAACTTCTTCAATGCATTCAATGCCAAAATGTAGAACTCATATGTTTCTTTTGTTATAAAAACAAAAGTCTTTGTAAATTTCTTACTGTTGGCTGTCATTCCTACAAACTGCAATAGGGGGATGATGTAACTATTTGTTTTATAAGTACAATCCAAGGAAGCATTATGATGGTATTTTTTTTTGGAAAGTTTTATAGACTCAGGATTGGCCAAGAAAAGGCCCTCTAAGTGACTCTCTACACCAAGGTTTGACCTGAAAATTCACTTGGTTTCCTGGAGCATCTCAAATAGAAAATCCATAACATTTTGCCCATTGATTTCTGCTTGCTTTACCTTGTGCTAAGCGTTATAGATTCTTCTATTGTAAATTTATTCTCCTCCATCCATCTTTCTCAATTTAAATTTAAGTTTCAATGCATTGAGCCCATCTTTCATGCCTTCTTCTAGTTTATCCAAGTATTGACCAGAAATTATCCACAGTTGAGGATGCAATAAGGGGCTTTCAGATGCTTAATGATTGTGTAGGCCATTTCTCATGGAGAAATGCCATGTGGATCCGCTTCTGTACAACTTACACGGATCATGAATTGACACCCAACCTTTCTTGTGTAAGTTTTACTTTTCCATTTGGTGAGGCATGGCCCTTCATATATGCCAAATCTGTCACATGCTAGAACTCACTTATCCAACTTTCAAATCAAATTAATCAAATAAATACTCATCAAAGATGAGCTTCTGGTTAACTTCTAAACTTCTTCTTCTTCCTCAGAGGGGGATTCCACTTTAAAATGAAGGGGGGCTAATTAAATTTCAGTCTCTTACTTTGAAACATGAAATTTAGATTCTGAGCCTGACATGGAATATAAAAATCAAATTCCCTTTAGATCATTAAATCATGAAAATGAACACTGCTCAAAATAAAAGACTTACAATTTTTGGTCTTTTTGATGCGCTTCTAACCCTTCTTTTCATCTTGATTTCCTTTTCAAAATTCTTGTATCCTCAAGGATCATGCAAGGTTCTTTTATTTTGGGTTGAATGCAGCTGGAATGAAAGAATTTTGGCTTAAGCCTTGGATTAGCAAAAAAAGCCATTGCATTCTTGACCATGGAATTTAAAAGATATAATTTGAATTCTGAAAGTTGTCTCATAAAAATTGAACTGAGCTTTTCAAAAATTTTAGGTGAGTCAGGAACTGGATCAACAATAATATTTCAAAAAGAAAAAAAATCATTGAGGAATAATTAAAGCCCTTTAAACAACCAAACAACCCATCTTACTGAACTGGAAGGGTCATGCCACAATAGGTGGGAAATTATGTGTGTGCCAAATATAGGCTTAATGCAAATGGGATGCACATACTAATAAGATGAGATGAAGGCATCTTACTGAATTGAAAAGAAAGACCAATGGTCTGAAAAGATCACAAGAGGGAGAGACAGGTCTTATCAAAATTTGAGTAAGGACTGAGAGAGAAAATAGAGTCTTACCCAGGATCCATCTGACTTTTTCCATTGGACAATGAGATAAGAATGAAGAAGAAAGGAAAGGAAAGGAAATAAAAAAAAGAAAGGAATGCCTGCAATAAAAAGAGAAATTTGGTTAGAAGAAGGGAATTTGCACAACTGCAAGTGGAAATCTCAGGTCTGATCAATAGTGAAGGGATGTTTGGAAAGGACTGAGGAGGCTGGAAGGATTATCGAGACAAGGAGTTGATGATTGAGAGCGGAGAAGCAAATTGATGGAAGAGGTAGTTGATGAGGGACAAGAAGTTGATGATTGTGAGTGGAGGAGCGAGTTGATGAGATGGTTGTGAGTGGAGGAGCAAGTCAATGAGTAAGAAGGGAAGAAGTCAAGCAGGTAGCAGAGGAGAGAGAGAAGAAAATGTTGAGAATGATGAAGCTGGGGACCCAGAGAAGGATGCGAGACTAGCCGTGAGGGAGCTGATGGATGGGAGCAGCCATGAAGGTCTGAGTAGAAGGAAAGACAGCAAGGAAGGTTTGGAGCGGGATACTTCCAATTGAGAGATTCTGCACTGGGGTTGATTTGAAGTACTTCAGATGAGGATGGGAAACCATCAATGGGAGACCGTCAACCCTTGGCTGTGATCAGATGTGAGGTGAAATGATGGTTGAGGTAGGATTGATGACAGAGGATAAAAGGGCCACCTTGGTTAATGAGTTGGCCAGCATTTGGTTTGAGGGGATGAGATGGTTAATGAGAGTCCATTTATCTTGCTGTTCAGGCAGCCACTTAATTTGTGTGTTGACATGTTTGAGCATGCCATGGTGCAATTCTTGATTGAATAGGTTTTTAAGGGCCTTGTTGTCAATGAACGCGCAGTGAGTGAATGGCTGATTTGGATTCATATTGGTGAGCAGTTGAGAGATCAAAATATTTTCCTGAGTGGCCAGGAAAGGAGACTTGAGCTCCCCTTTGGTGGAGGAAAGAGAGATTGTTGGCTGGAGCTTGCTGTGCCAAGACACAGGGCAGCTATAGAGGAGAAAAAGGTAGCCAGTATGACTTTGTTGGGTTTTGGGGTCATTTGCGCCATCAGAGTTTCTGGAGACTTCTATGTCATATTCAAAGAGTGGATTGTAGAGTTGTAGAGCTAGCTTTTTAGATGAGTTGAGGTATCTCCACGCGTGCTTGGATTCAATCCAGTGAGGCATTCCGGGTTTATTATTGAAGCAGGAGATAGTGGAGGTGGCATAAGAGAGGTCTGATTGGGTTCTGCTGGAAATAAAGGTGAGAAACCCGGTTGAGCATTGATACTTTATGCCAAGTTTGATGAAGGATTTGTGCTTTTCATCTGTGGCAGGAATGAGCTTTATGTTTTAAAGATAAAAAGGAATTGGTCTCTGTCTAAATGAAAGGTAAAGAGAAATTAATGAAAGGAGCTTATAACGTCAAGCATAATGGACCTGGGAACAGGAGGAAAAGGACACTCCGGTTGATTTGGTGAATGAACAGATAATGAATTCCACTTGAGAGCACAAGTTTTTAAATAGACTAAATACACAATAGGCTAACAATTGGTTGAGTACAAAATGAATAAGGTAAAATTAGCATAAGCAGTTTAAGTGACCTGGTATGTGAAATGCAATGATTGGACAGTCTGGCAATCACAATAAAAAACACAGCCTAGTCATATTTTAACCATTATTTTAATAATTCAATAAAAATAATAAAATAAATAAAATAAATCCAATCAAAGATACTTCAAACTCCAGTGAAAGTCACATATATAAAAACTCAAATTCTAACACACCTGCTTGACTTGCACTGGAGGAAGTTACTGTCCTAAAAAGGAATCTAACTATTTTTATTCAATTAATATAATGTTCTACTAACTGTTGGAATATTTCTACATACAGGTTATTGACTTATTAATAAGATCAGCTGAATAACTTGTAAACTCCCTGGGGCATATTTGATTCTAACTGCTATCTTAATGGTTCTACTATTTGCTGGAATATTCTTCAGTTGAAATGATGAATTACTTGTAAGATGTGTTGAGGGGTTCAAGGTTGGATTTGATTGTGTAAAATAGAAAAAATTGAGTTGGATGATTTTCGGAGTTGAGTACTGAAATGAGAGTAAAAAGATTGATGGATGATTTATAAAAGAAAAATAAGTTTAGGTAGAGTAAGAATGCAGCAAGCAAACTGTAGTCCAATTTCCCAGGACAAAATGATGCAATTTTGAGGCTGATGGTGATCAGGGCAAGTTTTTGGACAGTAGACCAATCCTTGCAAGTCAAGTCAATAGAAATATTCAAGGGTTCTGGTGATCAGGACAAATATGCAAGTTACTGAGTGCTGGTGATGATGATGAAATAGATTGGTACTATCAAAGAAAAAAATCTTGGGAGTAAGTTGTAGAAGATCAAAGGTTGAAGGGGAAGCAATTTACTGGAGGGAGTTGAGAGGTTTGATTGTAAATCTGGTTAATGAGGTGCTGCAACTGATTGTTTTGGTAGATGTGATTGATAGCTTGCTTTTGATTTGAAAGAAGGCTTGCTGATTGAGTTCTCTGGAAGTCTGGAGAGTTGATCATGTGGAGTCCGCCACATGGTCAACCAATTGATTCCTTGGACTGAAGGTTGGAGGTATGTCCATTTCTTCTTGAATGAGTCTTCCAAGATATCCAGTAAGCCGACAACGGTCAACTGATTTGAATTTGCCAAATAGGATGAAAAAAAAGAAAAAATAATTCTAAATTTTCTTCTTCAAGTTGGAGGTTGAATTAGAATATCACCAATTCAAGAAGGAGAGGTGTGAAGAGAAAAAAACAATTGAAATGGGTGTTGGAAAACTACTTGGATTTCCAATCAAGACCATTGGCTGGCAACTTGGAACCTGTCCAAAATTTTTTGGTTGAGTTTGATCAACTCTGTTTTGGTTTGCGCCAAGAAGCACTTATCAGTGACAAAATCAAAGGTGAGCTTGAGGCCAAGGGTATCGGAAGTGCATCAAAGTGCAAGGTTCATCTTGGTTGGCCCGCTAGAATAAATAAAAAAACTGTTGGCATTGAGGTCACATTGCCATAGACCTTGTAATTTTCCAACAAGCAGTTTTAAATTGATACTGGGATGCTAGGTTTGTTATTGTCTTTTGACATTTGTTAAAAGCTTTGTTTGATTTTGCTGACGGGGATGGCATTTTGGCTGGCAGTTATTCTTATCAGCTCATCAAGTTTTTGATCAGAAGCTTTTTGCCAAACCGTTGTATTATTGGTGTGCTGTGGAAGGTGCTTGAGTTTGAACTAGGTGGGCCCAGGCCTTGTTGATGTCATTCTTCAATATTGTGATGGGTTTTATTGCTTCCTTGATTGTACAGGCTGCCCTCCGCTTCTTCTAGTTGCTGGGTTATCTGAATTTTTCAATCAGAGTTGATGGCGTCAAGGTGGATGAAAAGGATGAGCATGGATCCCAATGACAAGGCTCTTCCCCATCTTACCCCCTTGCCAAAAGAGTCAAAGACCAATTCCAGATGAGACTATTGAAGGCAAAACAGTTGAATGAGAAACTGTTGGCACAGGTTGAGCATATTCTTTTAACCATGTAAAGATAAAAAGAGCTTGGTCTCTGGTTAAATGAAAGTTAAAATGAAATGAATGAAAGGAGGTTATAACATCAAGCGTAACGGACCTGCAAACAGGAGGAAAAGGACACTCCAGTTGATTTGGTGAATGAAAATATAATGAATTCCACTTGAGAGGACCAGTGTTTAAATATAATAAATACACAATAGGCTAACAATTGGTTGAGTACAAAATGAATAAGGTAAAATTAGCATAAGCAGTTTAAGTGACCTGGTATGTGAAATGCAATGATTGGACAGTCTGGCAATCACAATAGAAAAAACACAGCCTTGTCATATTTTAACCATTATTTTCATACTTCAATAACAATAATAAAATAAATCAAATCAATCCAATCAAAGATACTTCAAACTCCAGTGAAAGTCACATATATAAAAAACTCAAATTCTAACATATGTTGGGTGTGAGCACTGTGATGATTGGCTTACAATACAAAAGTCACAGTTTGAGTAAGGAGGTTTTTATGTGAATGGATTGCATGAGTCCAGTCCCCTCTTTGGTTTTTAACAACCAATGTCCAAGAATTTTGTTGAGAGGTCCATCCTGGGATATTTTGAATTTTGCTTTCAAAAATTTCTGAACTTGATTGAATTTCCTACAATAAGTGGGTTGTCAACGTAATCAAAAAAATAAATTTGGTTGATGGTATTTATGTATAGGCATGGGTTGGCACTTGAACTAGAGAAATTGTCTTCAAGCAGCCACTTCCTGAGAGTTTTGTACCAGCTTTGAGGCTATTTTTTCAACCAATATGGAGCTTTTTTGAGTTTGAGATAGGGAAAAACTGAGTTGTAGCCCTGGGGCGTCTTGAGGAAGATGCCTGCCTCCAGTGGAGCATGAAGAAATGCCAACTTGATGTCAATTTTCCAGAGAGTTAATTTTTGATGTAGAGCATAGATTAGTGAAACCCAAAGAGTGGTGATTGAGCCTGTTGAAGCATAATTTTGGCCTTAGTCAAAGAATTGAATTTGTTTGAAGCCTTGGACGCATAATTGTGATTTGAACGTGGTACCAGACTAATCAGGTCCCACTTTTATGTGGTAGACCCAGATGGTAATGAGGGCGGTCTTGCCTTCAGGAAGTGATTGACAGCCTTCCCAGACTTCCATGACGTCAATTCCTTTGAGTCCAGTCTTCATTGAATTGATCAATTTCTCATTTTTTCACAGTGAGTTCTTTCATAATAACTTTTGGGAATGGTTTGAGTGATAAAACCTCATTGTTGGGGCTTTTGTAAAGATTATCAATCCAAAAGGGTTGGAGGAGTTGTGTTTTGAAGTTGTTTTGCAACCTTGGAGTCGTCATTGGAGTTGGAAATGGAGGTTTCCAAGCTTCTTTTGGACTGAAAAGTAGGAATGGCAGCAATTGGCAAAGGAGTTTTGTCTTTGGGGGGTTTTTGAGGGGGAGATGGATGAGAAGAAGAGTTGGTGGCAGTGAGATGAGTGTTGACAGAGGGAATAGTTGAGGAATTGGAATGAGGGGTTTCAATGAGAAGAGTTTCATCAGTAAGAAGAGGATCAAAGAAGGAAGTGGGGGATTGAGAGATATCTAGTGAGGTAAGAGGGAGAGAGGAATTTTAAAAATTTTTGACATGTTTTGAAAAAACAATGTTTCTGAGACTGGGACAGTAAAATTGATACAAGTATAGTTCAAAATAAAATTCCACAAGGATTCCATCCAAACCATTCTTGTCAAGCTTGACAGGTGAGGAGGCCTGATTGAGGAAAATTGCCTTGGAGCCAAGAACATGGATACAATGAATTTTTGGAGGTTTTCAGGTCCACAGCTCATGAGTTGAGGATTTAGATTTTAGTGATGGAAGGAGGTTTAGAAGGGTGCAGGTGCTGGTAAGTATTTAATCCCAGAGAAACATGGGAATGTTCATATCAATCATAGTTATTTTTGCCGCCTCAAGGAGGGAGAAATTTCCTCCTTTGGAAACCGGATTTTGCTGAGGAGTTTATGGCTTGGATGTTGTATGCTTAATACCATTTTCAATTAAAAAGTTGGAGAGTCAATGATTGATTAATTTTCCACATTTGTCTTAGTGGAATTTCTTCAGAATTTTGCCTTTCTGATTGGTGTGAATTTTAATGAATTTGATTAATTTTTTAATTACATTGGATTTGAGTTGTATTTGAACACAGGTCTTGAATCTAGACATATAATTGGTTAGCAACAGGAAATAACTGTGACTGTATAGTGAAGGAGGGTTGATGGGACCACATACATTGGCGTGGATGAGTTCAAAAGTGGTTTTTCTGATTGGAAGTTGACCAAGGAACAGTTTACAATGGATTTTTCCTTTTTCACAAGAGAAACACTTGATTTGATCCCACTTGAGGTTGGGGAATTCATTCAATAGGAGACAGGATTTTCAAAATGAGGGTGAGGAAATCACTTGTTGATGGTGGAAAGGGAAATAAATGAGAAAGGAATGGGAGGTGGATGGTTGATTCCATTGTTGATGAACAGGAGGTTGTCTTTGATCACGCCCAATAGAATCCAAAAGTCTTGATAGAATACTGAAAACCAATTTGGGGTCAGACACGCCAATGAGCAGCTCTTCTGAATGAGTTGAAAAAACAAAAAAAGGTTAATTGCAAGGTCCAGAGCATACAGGGAATGTTAAAGATAAAGGTTTACCAGGGAGATTTTCAGTACTGCTGTACCACACTCAAGGGAAGAGACAGGGGCATGGGGATTGCCCATTTGAATTTTGGTTCTGTTGAAATCAAGATGAGGGAAGTAGTTTTGACTGTTGAAAATTGAATTTTAGGCCCCAGAGTCAATAAGTGCTCGCGGTCAAGAGTTGGTGATGCAGCCATGGCAAAATTGTAGGCTAGATGGGTGGAGGAGGACTTTTGAGATTTTGTGTTCAAGGTATTGGGAATTGTTACAGGGTTGTAGCTGTTTCATGGGTTGGGGCGTAGATCGTGGTAGAGCCACCAGAACTTGCTTCTGTTGTGATTAGACTGAGGATTATGACACGCAGCTTTGCATTTAAAGGCATCATTCTTGGTCACCAGAGCAGACACATAGGAAACAGCCACAACTTTGTTCTTGATTTGGTTGAGGTGTTGCAAGACGAGGTTGGCATATATCTTTTCTTTTGCCAGAGAGTGCATGATATTCGTCTTAAGGTGATCAAGTTAAGGGGGAAAATTTTAAAGTAGAAGATACGCAACTATGTCATCATCCATCTGGATGCTGATTTTGGCAATTTGAAGAAGACAGGCCCTGGCTTTGGTTATAAACTTCTCCACCCTTTTAGGATCAAAGTGAAGGTTCAGAATATTGAAAAAAAATTCTGGATTGATTCGCATTTTGCAAGGAAGTTTAATATTTGTTAATTCACTTCCACAGTTCTATTCCATTTGTGAGGTGGTGATCCTTCACACAATTGATGTAGGTCTGGTTTTATAGTTTGGCAAGGATATAAACAACTATTTTGAAGTTTACCTTGGGGGGGGGGGGGGAAGGGGGAACTCATTGGGCTTGGATGTGTTTATCCAATGCACTATTCCTTTGAGCAAAAGTATTTTTTGGATTTTGGACCTCTATAGCCAGAAGTTTTAAATGGAAAGACTTGGAATTTAGTCCATCAGGATTTTCAGCAGGAATTGTGTGGATTCCATTGGTCTTGAATTCAATGAGTGCAGTGGGTCAAGCCTTTAGATTTTAACCGTGATAAGATGAGACAAAAGAATCTGAAAGAATTACAGATAAAGAACAATGGTCCAGAAAGATCACAAGAGGGAGAGAAAGGTATTACAAAAATTTGAGTAAGGACTGAGAGAGAGAGGAGAGTCCTACCCAGGATCCCTCTGACTTGTGCAAATGGAAAATGAGATAAAAAAGAAGAAGAAAGGAAAGGAAATAAAAGAAAGAAAGGAATGCCTGCAATAACAAGAGAAATCTGCTGAGAAGAAGGGAATGTGCCCAACTGCAAGTTGGAATCTCACGTCTGATCAATAGTGGAGGAATGGTTAGATAGGATTGAGGAGTCTGGAAGGATTATGGAGACAAGGATTTGATGATTGAGAGCGGAGAAGCAAATTGATGAGAGAGGCAGTTGATCAGGGACAAGAAGTTGATGATTGTGAGCGGACAAGCAAGTTGATGAGATGGTTGTGAGTGGAAGAGTGAATCATGAGTAAAAAGGGAAGAATTCAAGCAGGTAGCGGAGGAGAGAGAGAAGAAAATTTTGAGAATGATGAAGCTGGGGACCCAGAGCAGGACAGGAGACTGGCCATGAGGGAGCTGATGGATGGGAAGGCCTGTGAGGGTCCAAGTAGAAAGAAAGATGGAAATGAAGGCTTTGAGCAGGATGATTTTATCCCACCCGTAAAAGTCCAGTGGGAAAAACTATTTCTAACTTTATTCAAGAGTTTTAAAGGGCCCCTGAACCAATTTAAATTGATTGGAAACTTTTCAATCTGGGTTTTTCCAAAAATTGCACATGCTTCACAAAGAATTTTCGAGGAATAATTTGAGAGTACCATGGGCCCTTTCCACCCAAGATGTGATTTCATTTCAAAATTCTGGGTTTTTCCAAGTATAAGCCTTTACAAACTTTTCTTTGATACCAAAGAATTTTTTATCCATATAATTGAGCACATCCTCATGGTCTTCCAAGAAACACTTTATACAAGTCATAATGTAAACACCCAAAACTAGAAATATTAACAGCAGAGGAATTGATTTGGCCCTTAATCTGAGTTCCAAATCATTGAACTCTGCCTCCTGGTTGGTTTTAGAGGCCGCATACTGAGCCAAAGGATACATAAAGCTTTGAAATCCTTCAGCATAATTATTAAAGCAAATTTTAAAGTTTGCTTTTATGTTTTTAGGAAAGTGCCACAGAAAACACCCTCTTTTTGACTCAGGAAAACTCTGTTCCATAGCACAAATCAGAAAATTTCCACGGTCAATGAGAAAGGCTTTGGTAAGTCTCTCAGGATAATAAGGCAGCTCCTGTAGTGAATTTACAAACCAAATGTAGAAATCAAACATTCCTCTTGTTATAAAAACAAGATCTTTTGTGAAATGTTTTTCAGTTTGCTGTTGTCAAATAAATTGCTCTTTCATGTACCCTGTCATGCTTTTTCTACTGTTCTTTTCTTTCCTCTTTTGGTCTCTTTCTTTATCCCTTCCTTTCATTCTCACAGTCTCATCTGCGCCACTCTCATCTCTGTCACAAGCTATCTTATACGTGTCATCTTACAGTCTCATCCGCGCAACTCTCTTCTCTGTCATGAGTTATCTTATACATCTCTCCTCACTGTCTCAACAATCCTTCTCTATCGCCTCAACATCTCCTTCCTTTTAAGTCTCTTCTCCTGTTCTTCTTCTTGCGACTCCTTTCTTCTTCAATTCTTTTCTTCTTCTCTTCAAACTCTACTTGACTGTTCAAATCTCCTCAAACTAAACTCTCAAGTACTTGTCCTGTCAATTTCTTACTGGTAAGACTTAAGCTTGCCAATTCTTTTTCTTATTAGTCAAGTCTAAATCCTCTTCTGAATCTATCTTAAATTCTTTTCATCACCGCCATCCCATCTCTTATCAGAACTCAAACCCACCTACATAAGATCTTGACAATTACTCAACCCTTGTCCTTTCTCGATGTTTGTTCATCTCCTTGAATCTTTCTTTGCTTCAGTATTCTTTCTTTTCTTCTCTTTTTTTCTTTTCTCTTTACTGATAATGTTTTCATCTCAGGCATCTTGATTCTTAATTCATTCAAGCCTTTCCCAGTAATTCAACACGGTTAAAAGCCAAATATGGCCCATAAAGCCCAACCAAAGCCATGGAGGGATCCAGCAATGACGGCTTCCGACAAATCATCCTCAAAGCAGCTCTTGAAGCAGTCCCTATACTCTCCAACAAAAACTACTCAATCTGGAAGGACAAAATGTCCATTCTTCTCAAGCTCAAAGGCATCAAGGAAGCCCTGGAGGAAAAATAAAAAACTCTTAGCTTAACCAACAACATGGAAACTCGAGTTATCCTTCTTTCACATATTGATTCCATTACCCAAAACCACGTGGTGAATCCAGTAAACATCTCTTCAGCTTGTCTTCTCTGAAAAATGATCAAGGAACTTTTGCTTCCTCACAAACCGCTAATTGAGCCCAAGTGTTCAACAAGTTTCTCTATCAACAATTCAAACCTGAGGCAATTAATCCTTCCATTACAGAAACCAAGATCTCTCTCAAAAAGATGGTTGACGTAGGAATTTATCTACCCAACAATATCCTAGCCTATCTCATCCTTTTTAAATTTCCCCCATCACTCAACTCTCTACGCCAACAAATAATGCATTCCAATAAGGTCATCACCATGGATCTAGTCCTCAATCACCTCACCCAGTTGGACAACAAAACCAAAGTTAAATCGGAGGAAGCCAAGCTTGGCAAAACTTCCCTCGTTGTCTCTTGGCCAACTAAGAAGCCTGTCCCTGCGGAACTCAGATGCAAAAGAGGTTAGCATAATCCTCAATCTCCCAATCATCCCAAAAATAAATGTTGGCACCTGCATGAACACCTTTCTCCCAATTGGTGGAAAGAAGCTCAAGCTTGCTGGAGAGCGCAACTCAACTCTCAATCCAAGCCAAAAGAAGTTGCTCATTATGTGACCCTCCTCACCACGTGGATCAAGGAAATCAACCCGCATAATTGCATTGTATTGGACTCTGGCGCTTCTTGTCACATTTTCAACTCTTTACTCTTCTTCTCTCATCTTGACAAGCAAATTACTGGCGAGTTCATCCACACCAGGAAAGAAGGAGCTAGACTGCCCATCATGGGCAAAGGCACTGTTATGCTGTCTTGGAAAGGCTCTAACGTCAGTCTCAGAAACTGCCTTTATGTCCCTAATCTTGTGATTAATCTAATCAGTCCAGGCAAACTTATCTCTTCCAAGAACTGCACTCTCTCATTGTCAAAGAATCAATTCTACCTCTTTGCCGGATCTAAGCTAGCCTTCTCTGGATTCATCCAAGAAAATCTATTCATTCTCAATTCGCCTTCTTGAATAGGTAAAAATTTAAAATTTTGCCATTTGTGCTTAAGGATACGGACCACAATCACATCTATTTGCTGCACCAATCTTTTGGCCATGCCAACCCCCATTGTCTCAAAAACCTCTTTCCTTCCTTATCCTCAAAATTGGTCGCTGAATTTCAATGTGAAGATTGCGTTTTCTCCAAGATCTCCAAGACCTCTTTCAAAAACACATCAAAATTATCCTCTAAACCTTTTGAACGACTTCACGTAGATCTAATTGGTTCTATCACTCCCTCTTCTCAAAAAAATATGAACTACATTATGACTATCATTGAAAATTTTTCAGGCTACATCGCAGCAATTCCCCTTCAATAAAAATCCGATGCCTTGCTGCAGCTGAAAATCATCCTAACTCATGAGAAGCAAAAACAAGATTGATTCCCAGCCACCATTTGCTCCAACGGTGGCAGAGAAATCTCCTCTTCCAAACTCAAGGAATTCTTCAATGCCAACTCCATCCAGCACTTAGTCTCTGAACCATACCATCACAAACACAACAGCAAGGTGGAAAGAGCTAATCAAACACTAACCAAATCTATGAGAGCTATCCTCCAAAGCTCCAAACTTCCTCTCAATCTATGGGCAGAATTCTCCAAAACCGCTACTCTCTCCTTGAATCAAATTCCTAAGACTTCCAATTCTCCTTCTCCATATCAATTATTTACTGAAAAATCTCTTCCAACCAAATACTTCCACCCTATTGGGTCCAAGGTAGTCTATCTCAAAAAAAAAATTAATTGCAGCAAAAAATTCAATGATCATGGACTTCCGGGCACCCTTGTGGGTTACAATCCAAACTTCTTATCATACCAAATTCTAACACCTGACAACTCCATTATCTCCTCCAAACATGTTCAATTCCTCAATATTGTTGGTCCATCTCAGATACCCTCAGACATTGAATCCATCAATGATGATCTGAAAATCAAAATGGATGATGACTTCCTTGACATACCTCTAAACTCTCCCTCTTCTTCAATTCTCCCTGCAAATCCCAACAACGACAATCATTCCTCTTCCATCCCTTGTTCTTCTAACTCTCCAGAAAACCCCCTTTCCAATTCCAAGTCTGATCCTTCAGAAGAACTAGCTGAACAGCTAGTACCAAATTACTCTCTTTGTGATTGATCCAAGCTAAATCCACCTCAGAAATATGGCTATCACCATTATTACGTTCCGAGAACCTAAAAACAAGAATAAAGATGTCACTAAAGCTTAAAATGGGAAAACTCTATGGACGCAGAACTCAATGGCATTGAATCTCTTGGCGTGTGAAGATTACAAGGGTCCTGAACCAATCAATCCTCTCAATACAATGTGGGTTTATCACCTTAAGGAAAACTGCCATGGGGATCCGCTAGTCTACAAAAGTAGATTGTGTGTCCAAGGTTTCAATCAAATATACGGCCTCGACTTCTGAGACACCTTTTCTCCCACTTGAAAGGCTGCTTTTCTCTGTATTGCTCTTCTTTTTGGTCTTTTTCATTCTCTGCCTATCTCTCAGTTCAACATGAAAAGAGCGTTTTTTTCATGCTCCACTGGCCGACAAAGTAATTATAAAAAAACCCAAAGGTTCCAACAGAAGATCCAAATATCTCAGCCTTCAAAAATCACTCTACGGCCTGAAGCAAGCACCCGCTAATTGGTTTCATATGCTCATGTCTTGGATTTGAGAGCAAGGATTCCATGAATTCATTTCTGATCCCTGTTTATACATTCATTCTGCTTCCAATTCAGTTCTTTTCTTCCATGTTGATGATCTTATCCTTTTCGGCACTGGGGATAATTTCAAAGACAAATTTCTCAAGCAATTTCCCAACTCAAGCTACCACAGACCAAATACAATCTTGGGAATGAAATAAGAGCGTATTGAAAACAAGATTCTTTTATCTCAACCTAAACATATCAAACATGGACTGGAAGAACTAAAAATGAGAAATTGCAAGCCAACCTCTATTCCTCTCACAGCTAACATCAACTTAACGCCTGCGAGTGACAAAGATCACAAAGAATTCAAAGCCTTGAATATCAATCACCACTCTGCTGTTTTTCTTATCAATTACATAGCTTGTTTAACTCGTCCCGACCTCAGCTTCGCCGTCTCTGACTGGCAAGATTCTGCAAAAAACCAGGCATTCATCACTGGAGGGAAGTCAAAAGATGCTGGAAATACCTGAAATCCACAAAAGACCTCAAACTCACCTTATGAGTCAACCACCCCGACTCTCAAATTAAATGCTAAAGAAATGCAACCTGGAGCAATGACCTCGAGAAGAGGAGATCTCAATCAGGCCATCTGTCTCTTCTTTTCAATTCACTCATATCCTGGAGTAGCTATTGGAAACGGAATGTCACCCACTCTACAACTGAAGCCAAACTCAATCCTCTAGTCAATTCTTTTCTGGAGGCAATCTGGATGAGAGGACTGGTGGCCAAACTCTGGAAGACTAAAATTTCTCCAATTCAACACTTCATAGACAAAAAAGGTCTCAATGATAAGCTCAAGAAATTTGGTTGCAACTCTAAAACCAGACACATCAACATAAAAACAATATATCTTTCAGAAGAACTCAAACAAGAAAATCTTATAATTGAATTAATTTCTTCTACCAAGATGATGGCCAATGGCCTTACAAAAGCTCTTCCTCTTTGTTCTGTTAACTCTGTTATTCAATTGATCAACCCTTCTTACTCCACTCCGGCTTCTGTCTTACAAGTAACGGGGGGTGTCAAATAAATTGCTCTTTCATGTACCCCTTCATGCTTTTTCTACTGTTCTTTTCTTTCCTCTTTTGGTCTCTTTCTTTATTCCTTCCTTTCATTCTCCCAGTCTCATCCGCGCGACTCTCATCTCTGTCATGAGCTATCTTATACATGTCATCTTACAGTCTCATCTGTGCGACTCTCTTCTCTGTCACGAGTTATCTTATAAATGTCTCCTCACTGTCTCAACGATTGTTCTCTATTGTCTTGACATCTCCTTCCTTTCAAGTATCTTCTCCTGTTCTTCTTCTTATGACTCCTTTGTTCTTCAATTCTTTTCTTCTTCTCTTCAAACTCTACTCGACTGTTTGAATCTCCTCAAACTCAACTCTCAAGTACTTGTCCTGTCAATTTCTGACTGGTAAGACTTCAGCTCGCCAATTCTTTTTCTTATTAATCAAGTCTAAATCCTTTTCTGAATCTATCTTAAATTCTTTTCATCACCGCCATCCCATCTCTTATCAGAACTCAAACCCACCTATGGAAGATCTTGACAATTACTCAACCCTTGTGCTTGCTTGATGTTTGTTCATCTCCTTGACTCTTTCTTTGCTTCAGTATTCTTTCTTTTCTTCTCTTGTTTTCCTTTCTCTTTACTGATAATGTTTTCATCTCAGCCCTCTTGATTCTGAATTCATTCAAGCCTTTTGCAGTAATTCAACAGCTGTAAGTGCTTAAACATGCAATAGGGGGACTTTGTACATATTTTTTTATAAGTACAATCCAACATAGCAATATGATGGAATTGCTTGCAAAGCTTTAATTTCTCAGGGTGTGCCAAGAATAGGGCCTCCAAGTGATCCTCTCCACTGAATTTTGAATGATGAACCCAACCTGAATTTCAAAGTTGTTAAAAGAGGACCTCCATAACAGTTTTTCCCTTGAGTTCCGCAAGCACTACCTTTTGTTTAGTGTTATTGATTGTTTGGTCATCAAAATACTTTCTGCCATCAATATTTCTCAATTTTCTTTTTACTTGCACCATAATGAGCCCATCATTCATTCCTTCTTTTATATACATTAAGACCAGCCCAGAGATTCTCCTGAGATAAGGATACAAAGTTGGGTGGGAAGATGGTTTATGGTTATGTTGATCATGTATGTGGGAGATTTGCCACAAGGGTTCTGCCTTTCTGTGCCTTGGAAGCATTAAAAACTTGCACAAAACCTTCCTTGTGTGAATTTACCTTGACCGTTTGGTAAGCCATTGCCCAGAGAAGGAGCCATGTCTATCACAGGCTAAATCCACATATTTATCATGCTTTGAGTTGAAGACTGACAAAGCATAACCATGCTTCTTTGCCCATGTTTGACAATAGTTTGGTTCCTCTTCCCTAGTAGGAAAGGCTCTCACAGGAGGTTGGTCAACTGGATCTGGAACCAATTAAATGATTATATCATGGTTCATTTTCAATAAAATCAAATCTGGAAAAGGCCGTAGTAACATAAACTTTTACTCATCACCAGAGGTCATATTGATTCTTGAAAAATTTTGTTCCTCAATGGTAACCATAGATGAGAATGCAATTGGGTCTTCCAATTTCTCATTAGCCAAATCCTTTTTTTCTGCAGCTTTGTAAATGGCGCTATCAGTGTAGTCCTTCAACACAGCCACGTCATGAACAGAAGTTCTTGCCACTGTTCCCATAATTTCACAAAAATGCAATGGTGTCAGCCTCCTGGATGCCAAGACCCTTGCTCTCCTTTAGCTAACAGAGGTGATAGAGTAAATAATAAATATATTATTTAATAAATGCAGCAAAAATCCATAGAATATTTGGATTAAGCTTATTGCAAGGTTAAGTGGTTTGGTTATTGTTTATTGTTTTGAATCAATATGAATAAATTGATTATTAAATATTTGTAGAGGGGCCACAATTATATTGGGGATCTTCAAAACCTCTCTTCAGGGATTTCAGTATGAAAACACGTAGTCCTGGTTACTTTGGGCTCTTTAGTTTAAAGAATATTTTACCCAAAGATAATATGTATATAAAATACACAGTGGAGTGGTAAGGCCTTGTAGCCAAGCTACCACGAAAGATAAAGGATAATAAGACTTACTGGTATATTATTAGATCCTTTGGGTATCTGTTTTAGACGTGTACTGATGGGTTAAACCTGTATACTGTGGTTATAAGGTTTTTCAGCAGTTTTGATTGATAAAAAGAGGTGGAGGACGGATATTACTGATCAGAAATTGCCATAAATTACTTACTTATCTCTTATAAATACTTGATTACCTTGGCACGGTGTCTGGATATGAATATAACTGGGTCTCTCGCCATCAATATCCTCAAAAGAGCTCTTTATTTATAGCTTTTGGAGTCCCAATATTGTCCTTCTGAGGGTTTTAGGTGCTTAAAGGGAAGGACACTAAGGCTAGCAGGGTAACCAGAGGTAGCTTTTCATGTGTTCTTGGTGCTATAGCATGGGTAGCATCTAATTCCTCAGGGTATGGGAATTATTCCACCTTATAATAGACGTTAGGACGTGTGAATAACACTAATCTGTCCTATTTATGTATTATTTAATTAATTACCCTTAGTAAATGTTCCCAATAATTTAATAATTATATTAAAGAAATTTCTACTGAAATCTTGATGTCAGGTAAGTTCTCATTATGTATTATATTACTGGAGTAAAAGTCATAATATTTATTTTACTCTTTATTTTTGATTTCCAGTTTATTTACTAAGATAATTACTTAAAAATATAAGTCATGTGAATTCATGTAATATTTTTACATCATTAGCTTTCTCAGTATGTCAAAAAGATATTGATGTCTAGCAATTTTCATAAAAGTAAATTAAAGTATTTTAATATATTATTAGAAGTTGTCATTGTCTTTTTTTTGAAATGCTTGTTCCTTTGCATTATATTAGATAAAAAATACGTATAAGGATTATTTATATATTTTTATATAATATTATGTATTTTTAGACTGCCTACTATCCACAGGAACATTCATTAAATATGTAGGAAGTTCCTGGGTATTTTGTAGCATGTTTACGCGGTACCTGAGCCTCTCAGGCCGCCTGTCACTCTGTCAACCCGTAGTCCCGCCGCTGCGTACTTGTCAGAGGCCCAGAGCTGCGTACACAACCTCAAAGGAGTGACAAGGCTGTATCCAGCCGCGCGTGTGTGCATTGGCTACCGCGGCTGCGTGCGGGAATTGTGACAAAACACATTTCCCCCCGTAACTCCTAAAATATACACAACACCTCAATTCTGACTGAATTTTAGGTGTGAAACGTATACGTGAAAATTTTTGTGAAATATTTAATAGGACTAAAAGGCTCAATAATGGAGCCGTAGTATTTTGGTTTTTCTTTCCTTAATTATTTAAAAATATAAGGAGTTGGATTTCAAGGGTGGGGTCAGTGAGTGACCCTACCTAATTCTGGATGGAGAAACCACTTCTGTAATAATATTTAAGGTTTTTATACTCCTACTTAGGTTAATTGTATTATTATTATTTTTATGTTATTTTTTTTACTTTTGCAGCTTGCTCTGCAATAGTAGCAAGCTGACATTCCCCCACTCCAAGATATGGCCATATATGAAAAAATCTGGAGGAAGTTGGGAGAAAAAATAACTGCATATGTGCTTCAGTTCCTTTTTCTTGCTCTGTAGTTTCTGAGATGTATTGGTCCATCAGGTATATTATTTTCAGTTAACCACTCATCTTTGTCTGCAGATTCTCCTTTGTATCTTAGTAAGTATAGTCTGATATCTTTTACTTGTAACCTCTCTTTCTTATCTCTCAATATCCTGCTGACTTTCCCTTTTTATTTCACAGGGTCAGGTTCTATTGGGATTATTGCTGGAGGGAGGTTGCTGCCTTCTCTTGGTTTAAAGTGTTTGACTAGGCTAACAGGAAATACCAGATGTTTTCTTGATAATTCCTCACTCAAGATTACTTCCACAGCATTTTTGCCATGCATCTTCTTGATAACAAATGGTCCAACAAAGGCTGGTTTCAGTTTTTTGTTGCCTGCCAGGTTGTTGAAATTAGTTGTAGATATCAAGATCTGATCTCCTATCTTAAAGTCAGGTTCTTTATGGGATTTTTCCCATCTTTGTTTGTTGTATTCAACAGCTTCTTCTACACATTTCTGAGCATGATTATTTTCCAGATCTATCATCTTCTTAAAGTCAAGAGATGTTGGATGAATAGTGGCTAAGTTATAGTTCAAGTTATTCCTAGGGAGTTTTGGAATCCATCCTCTTTCTAGTATGTAGGGAGCTTCTTTGGTAGTAGAATGTTTACTGCTGTTATAAGCCATTTCTAGGGCTGGGAGTAGGCTTACCCAATCATGGCAATAACAATATGAGTTTTTGTATTCTAGAACAAAGCTACAGAAGATCCTTAGCATATCTTCTAGGGTCTGTATCATCCTTTCAGCTAATCCGTCAGTTTGGGGATGGTATGCTGTAGAAAATGCTAGAGTAGTAACCAGTATATCATGTAGATTCCTCCAAAACTCAGATGTGAATTTGGGGTCTCTGTCACTGTTTATAATCTTGGGTATACCCACATCAGCTATAATCCTATTCCAGAATAGTAAGGCTACATCCATAGCACTATCTTCCTTTTGGTTAGGTAAGAATTTTGCCTTTTTGGAATATCTGTCAACTATAACTAGGACAGAGTTATATGAATGAGTACCTCCAGGGGGGAGGCCGGTGACAAAATCCATATTGATGATTTCCCATCTGGTTGTAGGTTTAGATATTTTCTGTAAGAGTCCAAAACTTTTTCCAGTAGTTTTATTAGATCTCTGGAAGGTATAACAGCTAGTAACATATTCAGTAGTGAATTATTTCCAGTCTATCCACCAGGCAGTTTTTTTCACTTTCTCTAAGGTTCTTTCTGTGGATAAATGTCCTGATGAACAGTTGTCATGGAATTCCTTGAGTATATGTTGTATATGCTCTTTGTTGCTTAGTACTAATAGGCTGGAATGTTGGTGTCTATAGTAAAGGAGACTATCCCAAAAGGTAAACCTTCCTGCTTTATAGGGCTTAAGTAGTGAAGCAGGCAGGCTATTTATCAAAGCTGCTTCTGGGGATTCACATTCCATAATGGTAATCAGCAGCTTGATTTCAGGAGAGTATCTATCCCTTACTAGGTTGAAGAAAACAGTGTCTAATTCACATGAGTGGATCCCCATTATTGGAGCATTTAACGCAAAAAGATTGATGTTCAGGATAGGAAAGATATCTTGATCTTCAGGTTCATATGCTGGATTGTTAGAGTCATTAGGCAAAGCATTCCTACTTAGACTATCAGCATTTTGATGTTTAGCTCCAGCTTTATATACTATAGTCATCTGTCCTCTATACTGTTGTATAGCAATTTGCCACCTGAGCATATGTCTGCTGGAAGTTTTCATTTTCATGAGATTTCTTACAGCATTGCAGTCCGTGATTACTTGAAAAGTGGTGCCTTCTAAGTAATAGTGTAGCTTCTCTAAAGGCCATAATAGTGCCAAACATTCCAACTGACTGGCCCCATATCCCTTCTCTGTATCTTTGATCTGTCTAGATATGAAGAGTACGGGTTTTTCTACTGGTTTTTCTTCTTCTATCCTTTCCTGATGTAAAGAAGCTCCTAGCCCTTCCATGCAAGCGTCAATGTATAGTTTGAAGGGCTTGGAGTAATCTGGTTGGATAATTAGAGGAGTAGAGGTCATAGCTATTTTTAATTCCTCATAGTTCTTTAGTCTCTCATGAGTCATTTCAAATAGTGTGTTGTTGTTGCATACTTCATACAGACTTTTAGTTAGCATAGAAAACTTTGGTATTTATTGTCTGTAATAACTGCAGAAAATGATGAAAGACAGTAATTCTGTCTTGTTTTGAGGCATAGGTCTATTCATGACAGCAGCTATCTTATTTTGATCAGCAGCTAGAGTTAGAACAGAGACTATATGTCCTAAGGCTTTCAATTCTCCACAGCCAAAGTTGCATTTCTTCATGGACACCTTTATTCCCGCTCTGGAGATTTTCTGGAGTACTAATCTCACTTGGTTAATATGAGTATCCCAGTCATCAGAATATATGTCAACATCATCTATATATACCATCATCCATCCTTGTCTGATGTCAGTACCTAGAACTGTATCCATAGTTCTTTGGAAGTGTGATGGAGCATTCTTTATACCAAAGGGCATCCTAAGATATTCATATATTCCCAAATGACAGATTATTCTCATAAACTTCCTGCTTTCAGGGCTTATTGGTATCTGGTGGAAGCCTTTAAGCATATCCATAGTAGTGATGTACTTAGCCTTGGACAAGTCATGCAGAGCATGATCAATCCAGGGTATAGGATAATAATCTGCTTAAGTGTAATTGTTGAGCATTCTGAAGTCTCCTACCATTCTTGACTTGTCATTATGCCAAGCTATGATTAAAGGTGTAGTCACATCTACCTGTTCATTATGCCCTACTTTCCTTAATACCTTTAAGTCTATCAGTTCTTGGATATGTTCCTCAAGAGCTTTTCTAGACTGAGGACTAGAAGGATAGCCAGGCCTTCTTAAGTTAGGAGGATAGGGAGGCTTAATGGTCAATGTCAATACCATATCATGTCCTTTAATATCACCAATAGGATGATATTTAGTACAAAAAGCATTCTGGGTCTCAAAGCAGACTTTCAATATATCTTTCTTCTTTTCCTCAGAAAGTTTCATATTCAGGGCTGCTTGAGAGAAGTATTCTTGGTCAAAGTCTTCTAAATGCTTTTGATAAGTAGAGTAGGGGAAGTTAGACTGAATGGTCCATATCTTAAACTTCTTATTCCGATTACCTCCTACTGTGAAGTATCTTCCTTTATTCTGGAACACATCTATACCACATAGACATAAGGCATCATTACCCAGTATCAGGTAGTCACATAGTCCGTTGAGCAATACTAAAAATTCCACTAGTATTCTCAAAGATCCTTTAGTGTGAGGTAGTATTATAGGAGCAGTCCTGTCACGCCTTTCACTTAGGGATTATTGTCTTCATCACTTTGACATATCCTCTCCTCAGTACCATTTACCTCAGTCTATAAGCTTGACACAAATAAAGCTCACAAAATCAATGGTGCAATCCGCTTACTTCCTCTGGCTTGCGTTGACCTTCCAATCTTGGCGACCAACTCAGTATATACTTGCAAACTTCGCAGTTAACTCCATACAGGTTGGCCATCCATTACAAGATCAAGTCTCCTTCCCTGGCACATCAACAGCCTTGGACTTCCATCTCCGTTCACGCACTTTTTGTTAGTTTGCATCTTTGTCTAACTAAGCCATCATTATTGTAAAGTTTGAAATTGGACTAGTCCCTACCCTGCATAGACTATTAATTCTCACTTGTATTACCTTCAACATCATTTGCTCCTGTCTCAATCCATCATAAATTTGTACACTCAGATTCTATTGTCTTGCACTTATGCCATGACCTTGGATATGATTGTACTATTGCTCTATTTCCTATCCCGTGCCTGTCACTCATTTGCCTCACTGCCTTCAACTGTAGTTGGCTCCCCATCAGTTTGTATCTAGTCACTTTGGATTACCTTAGAAAGGCTACCCCCTTGCCTGATGATTGTCTCCTGAGTTAGTTAATTTCATACGTTCTCGCATTTTGCTACAACCCAGTTATCACATTGGACTCAGGTTGAGTTTCCCTCCTTGGAACACACTCCATTCCTCTTGCCATTTGCCGAGTGGCATCACTAAGTTCGCACTTTGCAACTGAGTCTTGCTATTCAAACTTGCGCTCGCACTCAGCATTCCTCTGCGCTCACGATCATCTAAGAATTGCCCTATAGTACGTGGGGTGGTTGTGTGACAAGTCCATAATCCAATAGCATTCATGGTAGAGTTGCAAGAGCTGAACTTGGCTTTTGGGATGGGCAAAAGGTGTTCTCTCCAATTGGGGTACCATTTGTTTAAGAATTCACCACAGACACATGAGCAAAAGGCTCCACTATCCAGTAATAACCTTATAGGTCTGTTTTTATATAACCCAGTTGCATAACACGTTTGACCAGTGGTGTAACTTTTCCAACTCATAGGTTTAACTGTTAATGGTTTGAAATCCATAATATGTCTAGGAACTATAGTAGGCTCCCATTTTTGGGGCAGGCTAGAATCCCCATGGATGTTATTGATCTCTGCAGAAGTACCTATATCTCCTTCTATAACATAAACAGGGTTGGTCAGGATCAATTCACATTCAGAAAGAGATCCTTCATTATCAGCTATGTCTTCATAGTTATGATTCTCTTCAACCTCCTGTTCTCCTTCCAAGACTGCTATCTTCCTTTTTGGTAATGGGCAGTCTTGTCTCATATGCCCAGTCTTGTTACAATTTCAACAAGTTTCTGTCATCCTCTCTTTATCCCTATTCTCATTAGGTTTCTTATTATCAGAGGCATTTATCAGAGGAGGTTGTTCTCTGGCTTTGTTTATGTTATAGTTATCTTTGGGTCTGGAAGGGGCTTTCTTGTCTAACCCATTCATGTCTATTAATTCTTCTAGCACATTGATTAGAGTGGGAAAGTTGGCATCCATACTCATCCTACATCTTACACTATGGTTAAGATTGCCAGGACAGAGGTTGAGGAGTCTTTCATTTACTTCCTCTTTATCAGCATCTGGATAGAAGCAATCCAATCTTTTCTTCTGTTCAAAGCACCATTTGTGAGGTTTATCCTTGGAGGGGTCAAATGAGGAATTTTTAAAATTTTTCATCATTTTCCTTTTCCACATTCTAGAACCAGATTGTTCTTTAATCAGAAGTTTCAAAGAATTCCATTGTAATGATCCTACTTCTTCTCTCTTACTGATAAACCAGTCCAATGCTACTCCTTCAAATAGCCTGGGTAGCCTGACTACAGCTATAGCTTCTGGTAGGTCATAAGAGTTAATGGTGTATTCAATAAATTTAATAAAATTTATATGATTATATTCTCCTTCACCGGAGAAATTGGGCCATTCAGAAATAGGGGGTAACCGTTTTAGTGCTTGCTCCATCTCAGGAGTAGGACTAGGCCTAAAGGTATCACTCCTATGCATTCCTAATAAGGGTGGTGCATAAGGAGTAGTGGTTTGTCTGGGAGGTTTTGGTTCCTCTGTAGTACTCCCCAAGGGGTTGGTCAGATGGACTTTTAGGTCTCTAAGATCATTTTTGATCAGATTAAGTTGCAGGTCCACTTTGTTATTAAGCACATCCAATTTTTCACTAAGGTATAGAATAGAACTGTTAGTGGTGGTTGCCAATTCTTATTTTAAGGGGTGGAAAGACATAATAAAATCTTCTTGGATTCCTGATAACATATTCTCAATTGTTTGAGTCTGTTTGATTCACCTTTATTAATTGTCTCCAATAACTGTTCTGTGTTTTCTGTAATTTCTTCATTCCTACCATCTTTGTTTGATTATTATTTATCAATTTGGATACCACTGAGGTTAATTTATCCATTTGGGTATAAAACCCGTCCAAATTTTCACAACAAATTTTGAAATTATGACGCATATCATTAGAAAACAAACTAATTACATCAGAGGTTTGTTTGGGCTTAGAATTAGAGGCTAATTGTTGTAAACCTTTTTCCACTTTTTGAGCTAGGGATATTATCTGGTCCCAGTCTTTCTTTCCCTTTGGCTTGGGATGGGAAGAGGATCTCTTCTTTTGTGATCCTTTGCCTTTCAGTTGGGCTAATTGATCCCAAGGATTCCACTTTTCTACGTAGGATTCTACCTCTTTCCTTGGAATCATTTTCTGAAGAGCTATCTGGGTGGCTTTTGCCTGGAAAATTATCTTTTTCATAGATACCATGTCCTCCTTGGCTTGGGCTTCTTTGAATTCTTCCCAATATTTCACGTGCTCTTTGACTAAGTCTTTGATCCTGGCTTCCTTGACCAGATTTGGCCTGGGTGGCTGCAGGGAATCTTTTTGTAAAGGAGGGTGGCTTGTTTCTGCTACTTTTTCCGGCTATAAGTTGGGAGAGGACGGAAGTGATTGGTGCTGCTCCTTGTCCATCAACATTTGATTCACGGGTTCTTGTCCCTTCATGGTTGTCCTTACTGGTGGTCTTGCGGTTACTGAGAGCTTTTGGAAAAGATCCATAGGAGGGAATTCGTCCTGAGGCTCTTGTGTTACATCTATTCATTTTCAGAATAATATGTTTATAAGTATTTTACAGAAAAAATCCGTAAAAATAAGTTTTATTTGAAAACTCACTTAAATTAATGTTCAAAGGTACCAAGACCTTATTGGGGTTAAATTGATCCTTAGTAGGTAGTCCTACGGGGTCTTGGTGGGTTCCAATGAGGTCTTCACCTGCCCAATCAATATTTTCAGGGCGTCCAGAGATGTCTGGGACTTCCTGATCCCATAGATGAACTTCAGTGGCGGTGGTTTCTGGTACAGGAGGTTTCACTGATAAAAAGTGTATTTTATTGGTTAATAAAATATATAAATATTATTTTTCAAAAATAATATGGTAATGCAAGTTGTATACTTACTTTTATATTTCAAAAAATAATGTATACGGTATTTTTTCCAAGCTTTATGTTTCCTTAATAAAGCCTGAAAGTTGATATGCCTTTCAAGATCTTCTTGTTCAAGGAGTTTATCTCAGTGTTTACGTGCAGAAGAGATATTAATTTTCTCAGCTTGAGTTAAAGCTTTCCAACCAGTAGGTTTATAATTTTTAATATATTCTTCTTTTCTTATCTTTAATAGATTTAAATAATAAATTATTAATTCTGCATTGGTTTTTAAATCCACTGAAAAAGAATTTAATGATAAATCACGGTCATAAAGTCAGATAAACTTATCTTTGATTTTATTTTTTTGTGAAATGTCTGGTCCAAGGTATTAAATATAATAAAATGGAATATTTCCTGGCCAGACCCCCAATTGTCAGCCTCCTGGATGATAAGACCCTTGCTATCCTTTATCTAACAGAGGTGATAGAGTAAATAATAAATATATTATTTAATAAATGCAGCAAAAATCTTTAGAATATTTGGATTAAGCTTATTGTAAGGTTAAGTGGTTTGGTTATTGTTTATTGTTTGGAATCAATATGAATAAATTGATTATTAAATTTTGTAGAGGGGCCACAATTATATTGGGGATCTTCAAAACCTCTCTTCAGGGATTTCAGTATGAAAACACGTAGTCCTGGTTACTTTGGGCTCTTTAGTTTAAAGAATATTTTACCCAAAGATAATATGTATATAAAATACACAGTGGAGTGGTAAGGCCTTGTAGCCAAGATACCACGACAGAGAAAGGATAATAAGACTTACTGGTAAATTATTAGATCCTTTGGGTATCTGTTTGAGACGTGTACTGATGGGTTGAACCTGTATACTGGGGTTATAAGGTTGTTCAGCAGTTTTGATTGATAAAAAGAGGTGGAGGACGGATATTACTGATCAGAAATTGCCATAAATCACTTACTTATCTCTTATAAGTACTTGATTACCTTGGCACGGTGTCTGGATATGAATATAACTGGGTCTCTCCCCATCAATATCCTCAAAAGAAGTCTTTATTTATAGCTTTTGGAGTCCAAATATTGTCTTTCTGAGGGTTTTAGGTGCTCAAAGGGACGTACACTAAGGCTAGCAGGGTAACCAGAGGTAGCTTTTCATGTGTTCTTGGTGCTATAGCATGGGTAGCATCTAATTCCTCAGGGTATGGGAATTATTCCACCTTATAATAGACGTTAGGACGTGTGAATAACGCTAATCTGTCCTATTTATGTATTATTTAATTGATTAGCCTTAGTAAATGTTCCCAATAATTTAATAATTATATTAATAGAAATTTCTAGGGAAATCTTGATGTCAGGTAAGTTCTCATTATGTATTATATAACTGGAGTAAAAGTCATAATATTTATTTTACTCTTTATTTTCGATTTCCAGTTGATTTACTAAGATAATTACTTAAAAATATAAGTCATGTGAATTCATGTAACATTTTTGAATCATTAGTTTTCATAGTATTTCACAAAGATATTGATGTCTAGCAATTCTCATAAAAGTATATTAAAGTATTTTAATATATTATTAGAAGTTGTCATTGTCTTTTTTTTGACATGTTTGGTACTTTGCATTATATTAAATAAAAAATCCGTATAAGGATTATTTATGTATTTTTATATAATATTATGTATTTCTAGACTGCCTACTATCCACGGGAACATTTATTAAATATGTAGGAAGTTCCCATGTATGTTGTAGCATGTTTACGCGGTACCTGAGCCTCTCAGGCCGCCTGTCACTCTGTCAACCCGTAGTCCCGCCGCTGCATACTTGTCAGAGGCCCAGAGCTGCGTACACAACCTCGACGGAGTGACAAGGCTGTATCTCAGCCGCGCGTGGGTGCATTGGCTGCCGCGGCTGCGTGTGGGAATTGTGAGAAAACACATTTCCGCCCATAACTCCTAAAATATACACAACACCTCAATTCTGACTGAATTTTAGGTGTGAAACGTATACGTGAAAATTTGTGTGAAATATTTAATGGGACAAAAAGGCTCAATAATGGAGCCGTAGTATTTTGGTTTTTCTTTCCTTAATTATTTAAAAATATAAGGAGTTGGACTTCAAGGGTGGGGTCAGTGAGTGACCCTACCTAATTTTTGATGGAGAACCCATTTCTGTAATAATATTTATGGTTTCCTACTCCTTCTTAGGTTGATTTTATTATTATTATCATTATGTTATTTTTGTTACTTTTGCAGCTTGCTCTGCAATAGTAGCAAGCTGACAAATGGGACTTCAGTATTCAATAAAACTTGAAATTGAAAAACTACCAAGCATTCTCACTTTTGAGTTGAGAAAGATCCAGTTAACAAATGGGCAGTAAAAATCTAATTTTCCATTGTCCAACACACAAGTTTAGAGTTTAATTTTTGGGACAGGGACAATTTCACAGATTCTTTTGCCAATGTCAATGAATTTGTATGAAATATCACTTTAGGGTTCACTTTATGATTGCCAGGTGTGGTCCAATAGTCCCAAATTAAATGTGTTCATCCCAAATTTGGGTTTATGGAACCCAAATGTGGTCCAGGGGGTCACAAAAATTCTGTTGCAACCCCCCGGGGTTTGTATACCTCCGTAAACCGTCGAAATTGTTGTGCACAGGGTCAAATCACTCAAAAATGCTATTTATGGGAGGTATACAACCCCCTGGGACTGCATGTGTTTCGAACAACACTTTCAAAGTGTGTATGGGCCCCAACACATCTACTGGGCTGTGTAGGGCCTTACACAACTCCACATGATTGGAATTTGTGAATTTAAAATCACCAAAAAATAAAAAAAGGGAAAAAAAGGAAAAAAAGGCAAATGAAAAAAAGAGAACAAAAAATATTAAATTGGTAAAATAAAAGGACACAGCAGAACAAAAAAGGAATTAAAAAAGAAAATTGAAAAGACAAGAAAAACAGAATAACAGACAAAATTCAAATGAAAAATTGAAAAATAAAGTAAATAAAAAGAAAATAAAAGAAAAAAAAGGAAAGAAAGAAAAGAAAAATACAAAGAAAAAGAAAAGAAAAAGAAAAAGAAAAAGAAAAAGAAAAAGAAAAAGAAAAAGAAAAAGAAAAAGAAAAGAAAAAGAAAAAGAAAAAGAAAAAGAAAAAGAAAAAGAAAAAGAAAAAGAAAAAGAAAAAGAAAAAGAAAAAGAAAAAGAAGAAGAAAAAGAAAAAGAAAAAGAAAAAGAAAAGGGAAAGGGAAAACAAAAAAGAAATTGAAAAAAAGAAAAAAAGAAAAGAGAAAATCAAATCAAAGAAAAGAAAAGAAAAGAAAAGAAAAGAAAAGAAAAGAAAAGAAAAGAAAAGCAAAGCAAAGAAAAGAAAAGAAAAGAAAGGAAAAGAAAAGAAAAGAAAAGAAAAGAAAAGAAAAGAAAAGAAAAGCGCACTCTGATATGT